>JAOEGS010023084.1:0-19303 GCA_025447755.1 Corythornis vintsioides
AGAGAGAGAGAGAAAGAGAGAGAGAGAGAGAGAAAGAGCAAGAGTCAGGAAAGAAAAACCCTTAGCCCATTCTGATATTTTTAAGCCTTATATCAAAAAGACTTATATTAGAATATTTCAGGCTAATGAAAAGCCTGAAATTAAGAGGGAGTGAGTACAGAAAGCAGAATAAAAGTAAAATATTTTTCCTTCTATGCTTAAATTGTTAAAGAATTCCTCTTCATGAATAAAAATGAAAAAAAAAAAAAAATAGACTGGATAGCAGCTTGATACCACTGCATTTATTCTTCTATAAGTGGAATAATTACATAATTCAGTGTTCTGGACTCCACTCCCACACAGAACAGAGGCAACAAAGAAGAGTGCTACCACTCCTGGCGATACACTACAGATGTACCAACTCCATGAATGTATATTCTTATCTTTTATAGCAGCAGCACTAAATTAAACAACTGCAAAACTTATCTATTACACTCTTTCAGATCTATAAAAGCCTTTCTGCTTTCAACCTACAATCTGTTTTCCTGGTTTTGTTAGTTTCTCAGATGAAGCACTGGGACTGCAAGTCAGAAGCTCAAGACCTTTTAAATCGTTTCCATTACTTTAAACTTTTTGATCCTTCAACTTAACATTTAGAACTTGAATTTTTAGGCCAACTTAAGATCTGCTCACTGAAAGAAAGGGTCTCAAAAAGAATGATTTAAAATTTCCTTTACACTGATAACTAAAAAGATTTAAAAATTGGGCCTGTAGCTCAACCAGTCCCTCTTTGCTGGTCAGTACAAGGTCCAGCATCACTCCTCTCCTTGTCAGCTCCTCCTACACCTGCTTTAGGAAGTCCTCATCAATGCTCTGGAGGAACCTACTGGACTGAGAGTGTCTGGATGTGCAATTTTCCCAACAAATGTCCGGGTAATTCAAGTCCCCCATGACAATCAGAGCCTGGGATTTCGAGGTTACTTCCAGCTGCTTGTAGAAGGCCTCATCAGCTTCCTTATCCTGATCAGGTGGCCTGTAGTGAACACCTACTACAATGTCTGCTGTATTAGTCTCCCCCTTAATCTTTACCCACAAGCTTTCAACCTGCTCCTCATTGTCCCCAGGGAGAGTTCCATACATTCCAGTTGCTCTCTCACATAGAGAGCAGCTCCACCACCTCGCCTTGCCAGCCTATCCTTCCTGAAAAGGACACAGCCATCCATGACAGTGTTCCAGTCATGAGAGCTGTCCCACCATGGCTCAGTGATTGCAATGAGATCATGGTCCTGAGATCACTCTCAGATCTCTAGTTCATCCTGTTTGTTCTCCATAATGTCTGTACACAAATGCACACAGTAAGAGAAATCAAGTTGATGCTACTTGAAATATAGAATGGCAAAATGATAAATATTCTTTTCAGATGCAAATGAGAATTCAGTGCATTTGACCTTTTTCAGACTCTGTCCTTCTCAGATACACAAACCAAAAAATTAAAGAGATTATTATAGCTGTCTAACATTTACTAGTAGTTTCCAGTCCTCAAGTTTCCCAGGCACCAACTGCATCACCAGACTTAGCTTACATTTCTTAAATTGGTACAACTAAAATAAGCAACTTATTTCTTTTGGCATCTTAAAAGTATTAAAAACATCTAGTTAGTGTAGCTACAAAATTTACTGCAAAAATATCCTGTCATATGTACATCAAAGTATGTTTCCCATTTTCATTTTTATTCAGGGTAAGTATACTGAACATTACTGCTATTACATCTTGTTCACATTTTAGAACCCTACCTTTGATAAAGGTGAATTTATGAACATATATATATATGTTTGTATGGACAGAAATTAATATTCTGATGAAAATAAATAACTTTTCATATAACTTTGAATATTTCTCCCCTATTTTAATTACTTTTGAAATTTATCTAGCCCTTTTAATAATGGCTGTTACCAATAATGGTAGTGAACCTCTTACAATAGTGTTGCTTAATTAATTAATTATTAAGTCCAAGCTGGAATAGATAATAGATGATATAGCTACTTTAGTGATTAGTTGTGAACCAGAAAGATGACTATTACATATTTCTATTTTTGTACCTATGCAGTATTCCTTTATTGCTTTAGAAGTCTATCCATATTAACTAAAAAGATCTAAATAATATTTTTAAAACACATACGTTCCATTTCTGCCAAAAAAAAAAATACAAAGGGAACAAGACTTAACGTTTTCTTGCTAATCATAATCCTAGATTATACTGTATTTACTGATTTTTAAAAATTTGGATGTACAAAGTTTTCCTGAATATCAAAGCAGTTACAATACTAGCAGCTTCAAAATATTCCAAAAGCCCCAAAACAGTTTACTGAAAATAGCAAGCTTTGCTTGCTTGGCAGAGTCAGCAGAGTTATGCATATTTTTCAGATATAATCAAATGTTGCAAAAACACATCTTCTCTTTTATGGGACATCATGATTGCTCCATTTGTGGTAAATTTGCTCCGAGACACAGAATTTTACAAGGAAAAATTGCATTACAATGGCCCGTATTGTGCCATCTGTTTTTAGAAGAACTCTCCAGTGATTTCTATGAAGAATAGTCTTTAAAAAAAAAATAAATGAAACAAGATGTCCCAAAGTACTTTTTTACCTAGTTTAAATACTACTGACAAAGAAGATTCTGAAAAATTCAGAAAGCTATAGCATTACCACTAAGCTATCCATTGAAGCTTCACCTATTCCCAAACAGATGAGAAGGTAAATGGGAGACATCCACACACCCCTTTTTCTTCAGATGCACTTCACTACTCCACAGCACATTGAGAAAGAAAGAAAATATTGTCAATATTGTGCACTCTCTTTTAAGACTATTTCTCTGCCACAAAATGCAACTATAAATTTTAATGCTGTACAAACACCCTGACTTTCCTTTCAGAATGAGTTCTCTGTAAAATACCAAAATAATAATAAAGTTCTGATTTAACTACAAAACAAATACTTTATGTTAAGAGACATACTATCCTTATTTACACTGCATCAGATCTGTTATTTTACAACAGATACACACAGGAACATCCTCAGAAATTCAAATGGTGAAGTCATCTGAAACCCCTTTCAAAAGAAAATGACCTTTTGCATCCATGTAGCTTAGTATTATCTCATGTCTGACTTAAAAGTAGGATAAAAACCTCCATTAATACAATTAAACAGCTATTATAGAAGAATTCCAACATTTCCATGACATAACCAATGCTTTTAGTTACTAATTTTTTTGGTCAAGAGGTCTAGTTCAAAAGGTACTGTATCTTTTTTATATGACTGTCCAGACAGAGAACAGTGACGTAGCCAAATGACAGTAAGAGCATTATCACAGAACTTCAAGATTCATTTCACTAGCTGCATAAATTGCTTAAATTTCATAGACACAGACAATTCTAAAACATATAAGAGGCATACTGAATCTAACCCCACACTCCACACATAGATATCATTGGTTTTGCAATATGCACTTCACATGGTTGTTCTGGGTTTGGGGTTGGTATGTTTTGGATTTGTCTGAATAGCAATGAGGTTGGGAACAAGTTTTGTTCATATTTCTAATTGCTTTAACCATGCAGATAATGCCCCATCTAAATAAGTCCAAACCAGAATACTAGCACAAAAAAGGCACCATGCAAAATTCATTAAATAATTCTAACTACTTTATATGAAATCAGAACAATTGCAACATCAGCATGAAGATGTATCTCCCTCGTCAGAGACCTTTCCCCCTTCACACCTCCCAGACATCACAGCCTCCCACTTCTGTTTGAGCCCAGTGTGCTTCTTTCTTCCGAGCACCATTTCACATCTCTGTAACTGGATGGTGCTCAAACACTCGCTGCAACATTTTGTTTCTTTTGTGCTCTGGAATTTACCAAGGGCTTAGTTCATGCCCTCAAACAATAAATTCCTTAATCCACCCATTTCAAAGACACAGCACATTGCCTCGCTCACAGACCATGAACTGTCCTGGCTCCTCTCACCCTTGAAGAGAAATGTGCACATCTTTAATCTTCCACCTTCCATCTCCTTTCAAAGCGCAGGAGGACCTGGCTGTAGCCACAGTGTTCCTACTCTGTGCAGGATGCAATCACAAGGCTTCCACTCAGGTCAAGAGATTTAAAAAAAAAAACCCAACAAAAAAACCCAACCCAAACAAACAGCATTCACAGAGCATCTCTCAAACCCATACAACTATTTCCCACTGTTCATTTGCCTACCAAGAAAATGACTCTAAGCATCATTCTCACACATGCACACACACACACAAAAAAGCAAAAAGCAGCCAGTGACAGATTTTATTGTGTATGGTTGCTCCTACCAACTTTTCCTGCCACTTGCTCTGGCAGTCAGTCTGTTGTCTGCTCTCACAAACCATCTTTTAACAGTAGCATTTTGGCTCTCTTAAATGTAATTATTGAGTGCAATTTCCACAAACTAATACTGTACACTCCTTCATATGAAAAGCAAAAACTCACTCAACACTGACCATCTTTGTCTAGGACCTGCTCACTTTTACACAACGATGATATCGTAGCCACAATACTTCAAAAGTTCTGTGTATTACTGTATCATTGTACATATTGTAATCATCCAAAGTAAAGAAGTAAATACTTTGGAAATACACCCAAAATATTCTGAAATAAAATGCAAATCAAGCATGCACATGACAAATCTGCCCACCAGTATTCAGATGCTAGCAAATCTCTTTCCTCCGTATTGTGTCCATAGGAAACAAACCTGACATTCACAGAAATTAAAAGATTCACAGTTAAGTCATGCCTGAAGCATAGGACACAGGGAGGTATCCTGAATTTTTACTGGAATTCCATTTCATGGAGGGAAAGGGTGGGGTAGGGAAACCCTCACCATCTGTTCAAGAAAGTTACAGACTTTATAATTTTCCTTCTTTTTTCCCCCCTTAATTTCCTACACACACACGTTCTCCCCAAGCTTTAAAAAAGGGGGAAAACCAACAAACTGCAACCTAATTAAAAAAAAAAAAAGTACCCAATAATAGCTTACTGCCTGAGTAGAAATCCAATTTCTCTCTGCTGCAGTCACTTCCACTGGAGTCCCCACTAGCAGAGCCCTATTAGCCTTTGAGATCAGCCCAAGCATCTCCCACCTTCGCTCTTCTGAACCCCCAGAGTGCTCTCAGTATTCAGTGGAAAAAAAAAAAGCAGGAACAGCTCAAAGACATGGAAAGTGAGGGGGCAGCAGCAGAGATGTAGAAAGCAGGCCTGTAGCAGCAGTCAGATGATGTAAAACAGGGGGTGTACAACAGACATGGTAGGAATTTTCCTCAGCTGCTCTTTTGGTGGACAATGAGACAACTGCACTGAGCTTATCTTCTGTCACACATCTCACTGACTCTAAAATAAAGGTCTAGGAAGAAGCTTACACATGTAGATTAATATCTTCATTTCACAAAATGCTTCTGTGCATCACTGAATATTTATTTCCATGTAGCATTAAAAATAAAAATATAACTGTTACTAAAGCATTCCTTAGATGATATTAGTATTTCCATACTTCTATGAACAACAGTATTCAAGAGCAAAAGGGCCATACCTAGAGACCAATCTAGAGACTGAACTATTCATTTTGTAAGAATTAATGTATATATTTTACGTATTTGTAGACAGTAGAGTTGTAAGTGGTGTTCTCACATAACAAGATCCAGACAAGTAGAAAAATAATTTTGAAAATTTCAAGCACATTTTTCTTGTACTAAAAAATAATTTAAAAATTGAATTCTATTCACAGCTGCACATGCATCTTCCTTTTATGTGCAAACCCATTATGGGGAAAACAACCAAAAGATATGAAGGTTATAAAACTAATTAAATATCATATCCACACATCATCTGGTTTCAGTTCTCTGAAATAAATATATGATTGCAGCAGGGTATTTCCAATACAGCTCACTACCAATTCCCATGTTACTGACTGCAAATCACTTCACTAAAGCCTATCTCAGGGACTTTGTACCATGCTCTGAACAAGTGAAATTCCCACGTACATCAACAGCAGCACCACACACTGAAGTCAAGTCATTGACAGTTCCAGAGGCATTAATTCATCTTGGTCTAAATCCAAACATAACTCCCACACATTATCAATCAGTAGGTTAGAAGCTGCCTGCTTTCTATGCATCTGCTATGAAGGCCATAATACAAATTTCACCTAGAGAAAACAGACCAAAAGAAAACTTGATTTTTTTTGCTAAAATGTCCACAGTACTGGTGGTCACATTTCACCAGTCAGCATTTTATGATGCACTCATTTGATACTATGTTATTCTTTCTTCCAAACTTCCAAGTAGAGAAAACATTGCTCAATCTACTTCAATATTTTCAAAATAAATGCACTTGAAAACAAACAAAAGAGAAAAAACCCACACCAAAACACAAACTACTAACAGAAGCCTAACAGCTCCAGACTCCCTCACTTGCTATTCCCTTGCTTTATTATATTTACCTTTGCAAGTTCAGATCCACAGAATAGACCATTGTCATTTTATAGTGTTTGCTATTCATTTTACTAGACCAGAATACTTCAGTGGTTATTATTGAATATACATCTTACTGAGCTGAAATCACTTTGTGTCCTTTGAAATGTAAACTTTTGTGCTGTACACCTAACTGAATGGCACCAGTGTATCCCATTAGTTCAGACTACCCATGAAAATCTGGACGATATTTCACTTAGATTCATGTCACAAAACTGTCATTCCTACTAAAAGGATTCAAGAAATAATGTAATGCAAGGCAATATACTGTATTATTTATAAGCACCTTTATTTACACCATTATTTATGAGTACTGCGTACAGAATAATTTATGAGACATGTTTGGGTTTTTTCAATTAAGCATGATCACCAGCTGCACAGAAGTACAACAGACCCCCAGTGAAAATAGTCACACTTTCAAGTAAAAGGCAATAAACATTCTATGATTCTATGATTATCTCTTGCTTGGCAATCCTGCCTTCTACTTCCCACTGGAATAATTAAGAAATGCCCACAGGAGGAAAAAAAAAAAAAAAATCCTAGCTATACACTTAAAGTGATGAGTAGTTATCACTCAAAAATGAAATTTTGGAATAATAATCAGAAAACATAAAATCAAAGCTCAGTAGAGTTTTAAAAAAATTATTCAGAAAGGATTAGAGAATACAATTTATTCCATTGTATCGATCCCTGGTACACTTGCATTTTGAACAACACAGACTCTAGATTTTCAAATTGATTAGAGTAGAACTGAAAAAAAAGAGAAAGATAAAAAGATCAAGCAACTTGCTCACAAAGAACAAAAGATCATACTAGAATTCATCCAGCTTCAAAAAGAAGCAATGGGATATAGAAAAGTTTTGTAAAATAATATCACATATAGAGTGTTGGAGTCTAAAGGAACATTATGGAGATGCTCAGCCTATTCTTAAACTCTTTACTTGGTGATCACTGTCAGGAGCCAGCATACAAGTCCAGACAGGTTTCTAGTCTGAACCAGTAAAGTTACTCTTATGCTTCTTTTAAGAGAGATGAAGAGTGATCCCCATGCACTAGTCCTGCTAGTAGTGCCTTGTCTTGATATGGTTATGAATAATCCACAGTGAAGTTTGAGGACAGTGTACAGAGTTTGACTCCAGAAAAACAAAGTACAGACAAAACTGGTTAATAGCAATGACCTGACTCTGAAATAATTTAATGATGCACTGTTTACCACACTGTACAGTGCATGTTCACTTGCCACATGGGACACACTAGTCCCATAAGCAATAGAGCACACAAACAACAGGTTTTAATGGCAATATATATATAGTTTTGAAAAATAACTAGATAACTAATGGAAAGCCTTTAAGTTGTAGCTGTGCTTGCAGTCATTTATGGAATCCCACTGTAACTATATTAAGGAATGGAATCTACATTATCAACTTTCCAAAAGAATCCATCTACTATACACATGACTCCATGAAAAACAATGACAATATGCAAGGTCTTCTCATAATGCCATTTTTATTTTAAGGTATTTTATGTGACATTAAAGTATTAAGACTGAAAGAACATGCTGACATGAACTGTCTCTTTCCCATCTTCAATTCCATTAGGTTATCCAAAAATAAAGACAAAACAAAACAAAATCAGTGAAATTTGTGTTAGAACTACAAAAACAATGACTAGTAGAATACAAGCTAAGAATAGGTATTATTTCACCTTCTACAATGTCCACAGGTTGAAGACAATAGACTCAGCTGTTCTGCCCTCAGGTGCTTGATTTTTGAACAGTTCAAAATCTCTCTACATTTTGAGCTTTTCACAATGAATTTTTCTTTAAAAAGCCTCACCATTTCTTGCATATCCTCAAAGCATCTAAATTGATGTAGTAGATACTGGGCTTAAATATGTAAGAATTTCAATTTATATAAAGAAATTAGACATATAGGTTCTATTGATAAACATTCTCTACACCCCTGCAAGTGTCAATGCATCCTGCACAGAACTGGGACTCAGTCAGGCTAAACAGGATGAACATCCATTTTGATATTAACATGCAATTATGAGCTAAACATGCAATTCATATTCATATGTTAATATCAAGCACATTTATCAATGTAAGTGTTGATATGAAAACACAAGGCTCGGTAAGTACAGAAGATCTTTCCTATTGGGATACACAAACTAAGTTCCCCAGAGAGGTGCAGCATTTTAATCCTCCATGGGTTAATAATTTGCTCATAGTTTAAAAGAGATGGCACCTGCTCTGCCAAACACATATCTGCATTTGCAAAGAACCAGAGCAGTAAACAAGACAAGGGGAGGAGCGCTGAAACTTTTCCTGAATAAATTAAATATTAATAATCTCTAAAGAGAAGGGATTAAGCATTTGAATCTGAATGAAAACTGCAGAATGTGCCAAGAAATATGCACAAGAACTGGCAAACTTTTCATGCTTTTGATGCTCTCCAGTGAAACCTGGCCAAGACCATAAATAATTCAAGATAAACCAGACCTTGACTTCATGGCAAATCTAAGGAGTTGTACCTTGTCAGGATACATAAATTTAGGTCTTATTTCAGTACAAGTAAAGAAAGCAAGATTTTAATTCAGTTCTGTAATTGCTGTCCTTATAAATCACTTCAAATTAAGTTTATTTTGGATTTTGCAAAAAATGCTTTATTTTTATCTTAAGATGGTAGATGAGTAAAAGCATGAAAACAAAAGTTATCAATATTTCTAGGTCATGAAATCATTACTCCACCTCCAAAGCAGTGCTTATCCTATTAGTTTGCATCCTGGACTGATCACACAGAATTCACAATCTTAATACATGAGCATGTTAGCATTACCCAACTGAAAGGGTAATAGGTCATCTCTTCCTTTACCTGGACAACATTCTGAGAGCTGCTGATGTAGGATTTGAAATGAAAAAACTTCACCAAATGCCTGGAGTTGATCAGGAACATGCCCTTAACTGAGACAAGGTCAGAGGAACCAGCCAAAAACCTTCAGCCCAAACCCTGAAGGAGTGTTCTTTGAAAGTGTAAAACCTTTTATTTGGCTGATACATTCTCACTAGTTTCCTCTAGAGCTGTCTGCTTGTTAAACTACATTGTAATATGATTGAATATGTTCCTGTTATTTGGAAAAGTACATTTATATGATTCTACAAATTCTTCAGATGCTTCTGTCATTGACAGATTATCTTCCTTGACCTTTGGCTCATCATCCCTGAGTAAGAACACTCAGAAAACCTTACTAGAGACTTGAATTTCTTCCTATTAATTACAGATAAAACTAGATACAAGTACTGGATCATCCATCAAGATTACTTTTCTCAACACCAACTGAGACATGTAAAAAATCATCATACTGGTGCACTGTCTAATACAGGGTAGAAATAGATCTTGATCACTTGATCACTTATACAAGTAACCTCACAAGTTGTTTTAACACTTCCTGGATGCCTAAATTATTTTTAAGAAACAGTCTTTGACAGAATATAAAGCTTTTCTATGAGTCATTATTTTGAATTCACAAAGGGGAAAAAAAAATTATAACTGAATATGGTATGTTACTATGTAAGGAACACCAAATAATCACTTGCCATTTTCAATTCAAAAAGTAAATTACTATTCTTATCTTACATCATGATCTAATCTTAAATAGGGTATTTAGGTTTTTTGTCATTGTAGATATGGTTGGACTCTGATCTGGGAGGTCCTTTCCAACCATGATTATTCTGTGATTCTGTGATCTTCAAAGATTTGAGGTTTCTCCAGATTCATCCATGCATTTTATTTTTATGAAGAAATGGCTATTACTACAATGCTAAGTCTAACAAAAGGCAGTACAAAGTTTTATCTCTGTTATATAAAATATACATTGTTTAGAAGGTTTGAATTCTTTGACATAGAAGTTCTAAGGCTGTTTAAACACAAACTTTTTCATGAGTGCTTTTAAAGTAAAAAGAAGCAAAATGACCTACTGTCCCTCAGGAGCGGAAGTCATTGTGCACTATACAACTTTAAATTTACCAACAGCATGTGAATCATAGAATCATTCAGGTTGGAAAAGACCCTTGGGATCATTGAGTCCAACTATTAACCTTACTCTACAAAGTTCATTCCTAAACCATGTCCCCCAACACCACATCTAAACCCTTAAACACATCCAAGGATGGCAACTCAACCACCTCACTGGAAAACCTATTCCAGTGTCATGAAGATAAACCTGGGCACAGCCATAATTTTTCAATTTGAGTGACAGGTAGAGCAAAGTAAAACTAAATTCCCAAGCAGTTTCAAAATAAATCCAGAGTTTTGGAAAATACTGTGATTTTTTTTTCCATTAAAAAGAGTTATTGGAATATTTTCTATCAATAAAGAATTAAGACAGAGTCTTTTATGATAAAACCATATAATAGCCATTTTTTAGGACATGGAGAAAAATGGAAATGCTCCAAAGTACTTGTTTACTTAGATATATTTAAAAATAGGTCCTTTGATATTTAACTTCTGGTATGTGCCCATTCTAAGCAACTACTTTTTTAAAGCTATTTTACTTCATATTTATTTTCAGCAATGCATATAGAAGATTTGATACATTCTTAGGAGTTAATTCTCCCTTACACTTTTTCTTCTAGTTAAGCAAATAAGGCTACAATTTATCTCACCTAAAGACAGATGCCTTAAAATTAGACCTTAAACTGTGAAAGAGTCATTGCAGTCCTTTATAATTAATGGAGAGATCTGGATACATCCAGAATGTACTTCAGCTGACCTGTATAGGATGATCATCTTAAAAATTAAAAATTCCCTCAGCAGGTGCTTTTGTGTTTCCATTAGCAATAATAGGAGAGACAGAAGGTAACCAGATGGTATGTAGATAATGACTATAGCATAGATTAGTCTCATTTCTGTGTATTATGAATATGATCAAAAACTTTCACTCTAAATAATGACTAAATTACCAAAAGACAAAGAAATAACCAAAGTAAAAATCTTGAGTAAAAAATTCCTAGGATTACAAGCAAGCAGCAACCTGACTGTACAAAAGAGCTTCAAAGACTAACACTTCTGATCCTAAAACCTTTTAATTGAATCTACTACTTTAAATTCTCTTAAACTTCAGAAAATATTTTTCATTGAAGATTAACTTTGGAAAAATAATAAAATTTAAATAACTGTAACTGTAACATTTCCTTTTCCATGCTTCCATTATTCCTGTCTGTAATCACATATTTGACTGTTTTCATCTAACTCAATATAATTTGTGTGTGTGTGTGTGTGTGTGTGTGTGTGTATTAATTCTGTTATTTCCCTTTTTAAATGTCTTTTTTTTTTTCACCTTTCTCCCTTCTTAAAATCCTCCTTCTGACCTTATCCTAGTATTACCTCCCATTCAGTTGATGAATGCAACCACTCACGCAAGAAACATGAGAAAATCCACAATTACAGAGGCAAAAGATTCCAAAGGAAAAAAAGCAGCAGACTTCACTCTTGGGACGCACTGGTTCATAACTCTTATGTCTCAGCCATAGCCTGTGTGTACCAGATTTACAAGATACCACTTACTTTGCTTTCAGAAGACAGAGTGATAAAGCCTACAGATTTAATATCATCCACAGTTTTTTTCTGGGCTGCTAGAGCTGCTGCTATTTGCCATTGCTATCATTTGTTTGAATTTAGCTTAACCATACAGAACCACAAACATACAAATATGTAACTGCATCAGTGTGCTGGGTTTGCCTGGGATCAAATTAATTTTCTTCATAGTAGCTAGGACAGGGCTATGCTTGGGATTTGTGCTGTGAGCAGTGTTGATAACCCAGAGATGTTTGTTATTTCTGATGCTTCCAGAGTCAAGGCCTTTTCTGCCCCTCACCCCACCCCTCCAGTGAGCAGGCTGGGGATGCAGGAGATGCTGCTAAGGGGACACAGGCAGGACAACTGACTGCAACTAACCAAAGGGATATCCCATACCATATGATGTCATGCTCAACATATAAAGCTGGGGGAAGAAGGAGAAGGTGGGGAGGGGATGTTCAGAGCTGCAGTATTTTCTCTGCTCAAGTAATCATGATACCTGATGGATCCCTGCTCTCCTAGAGATGGCTGAACACCTGCATGCTAATGGGAAGTAGTGATTTAATCCCTAGTTTTGCTTTGCTTGTGTGCATGGCTTTTGTTTTACACATTAAGCTGTCTTTATCTCAAACTACGAGTTTCCTCACTTTTATCATATCAGTTCTCTCCCCCATCCTGTTGAAGGGACAGTGCACAAGTAGTTGTGTGGGGTTTAGCTGCTGGCTGGGATTAAACCATGACAATGAAAATCCACATGTGCTTCAACAGTATTCAGTATTGATTGCAGATAATTTCCAAACTTAAACCAGTTTAAGCATCAAAAGTGTCCACTTGGAGAAATAAAGCAAACAAATTTAACTGGTTGCTTTTCCTTTGCAAAATGTTTTGAAAACAAAGGAGAAAGGTTCCAGTTGCTATTATCCATGTCAATCCCCCATGTTTCCTGATTAAACTACCACTGTATTGAAAACCTTTATAATGTCCTACAAGACAAATACCAAGGGCACTGTTTCACAGTAGAAATCTCAGAGTTAGATGCACACAGTGAAACATAGACTTTTGTGAAATTTGCATTATATCTCTGTTGGGATTCTTCCTACTCAAAGGACTAGAGAATTGACTACTAATTATTTTTACTACAGAGTACTAGACAAGCCACTGAGCATACAGAGGAGGGGAAAAAAACCCCAAAATACATCAAACCAAAACAAACCACAAGTGGAGGAGGAGAACAAACAAACACCACAACAATTTCAAACTAAGTAGTCAAAACTACGGATGAAACTCTAAATAAATAAAGAATACATGGCATTTGCAATAACTAAAGATTTCTGCCAGCATATATAAAAGGTCCACTCCTGAAAATTAGAATCTTTAACAGACAAGAACTAACCCCTACCATTTTATGATTCTATGATCTAGAGACTATTTCATTCATAGTTTATTACAGTAAATAGCAAACAATCTAAAAATAGTTTTTAGTCCCAGAAATTAGAAGTGCAATTAGCAACACTGAACTGATAAATGAATTAGCAATTGTGCTTTTCTTTGTTTTATGTGTTTTTTAAATAACCATTTTAGGGCAGCAAAATCACATCAGGATTGTACATTTACATGACATACTGGTATCAAGCAGTTGGACAAGAAATACTTAAACTGCCTCCAAATACTTGTTAAGCTTTTAAACTTGGGACAAACTAACTAAAGGAGACTATATCCCCTCAGGGTTTAACTGCTGCACACATTATTCAGGGAAAATTTATATTTTCTTTAGGAACAATTAAAAAAGAAAATGTGTTCTAGATTGTATAAAGAGGTTTTTACTGAGAGTTTGGGGACAGTAACTCATCCCAAGTTCAAGTAAATAAATAAAATTTTACTTTCCACTTCCTAAATACCTTACCCACATAGATCATTTGTATCTGTAGAAAGAGCATCATTTGTGTGATAAAAACTAGGCCAGATTGACCAACTGATGATATTGGTTTCAAAGCCCAAATTTATAACTTCTTCCACTCCTTTAGACAAGGTATTAAAAATAACTACAATCACTGAATTATTTTCCATGAGACCCAGCACATCACAACCTTTCCTTTAATACTGTCAATTTGCTGCTTCATCTATAAAGCTAGTCCCCAAAGAGAAAGTTACTACTAAACTACTGTTATGGAAAACTACAATTATGGACAAATAATTGTCCTAGACCAACAATTACTAATTATTTTTTAAGCACCAAAGGAAACTATGGACAAGGGCTCTCTGACTGAAGAAACTCACAAATGAATGTCAATAGAAATATATCTTTTTTAACCTTTTATATCACCTCCTATTGATTAAACTGGTTATGGTATGCTCTAATTCCTACAGAGTAAGACTAAGAACTCATTCTGTGCAGGTATAAAAAAAATAAATCATTCATGATATCCAGAGCAAGGCCCAATACATGTAATTTATTTATTTTTGTTCAAGCAAAACTGGCAGCTCCTTAAGTAAATTGCACACTTTACTTGGTAGCAACATGAAGCAGAAAGTAATGCTTTGAGGAGGCCAGCACCCTGTTCTTCAACACTGTTGCACTCTGTTGATATCTCCCACGTTTCACATTGCAACTGTAAAATAAACATAGATGTCTTTCACAAGGAACTTCTCCTTTCTGCAGGGAAAAGCCTTGCTTAAATTCTTTTGCTCCTGCACACCAAGCCATGAAACAAGGCCTGATCTTTTGGTATCCCTTTGCCTTCTGATTGCTGTCACTCTTCCCTAATGGTAGGCACAGATGAGAATGTTCCATCACATGCTTTTTATAACAGTCCACAACTCTCACCATGACAAAACATGAGAAGATACACAATGGCTACAGACATCATCATGTAAAGTACTCTTTGCAACTAAGTTTACTTTAATCAAGGAAATATCAGAAATAATCCAGACTTCTAAAGGACTCGTTATGTACAGAAGGCTTAGTTTATCAGTGATCTAAAAGGTATTAATTCAAAAAAAGGATGAAACATTATACATCACCTCTATTCAATAAGCACATGGGCAAAGCTCTTAGTCATATAGTTTAGTTCTAGGTAGGCCTGCAAGAAGAGTTGAACTTGGTCCTTTTAGGTCCCTTACAACTTTAGATAGGCTGTTAATATTTATTACATTAATTAGAAAGCATAATTTAACCCATTAACATTTCATTCCATAGGTGCCATTCACAAGAACACAGTTGCTACTATCATACAAGCAGAAAGCAAAAGAAGTCCAGTCCAGCCATCCAACCAACTTTGAAGCTTTCCAATGCTTATCTACGACTACCTTTACTCCCCAATGTGCTCTATTTACACTCTCCTTTATCAAAGTGCTGCTCTAGCATGTTTCCTAGAACCCTCTTACCATTCTCTTCATTCCCATTCCAGTGATCTCATTCTATTGGCAAAAGGTACCTAGACCTGTACCATAAAGTGTCACATGAATGACAGTTCCCAAGAGGAAATAGTGCAGAATCTCCTTACAAATAAAAACATAAGGCCTACTGCTCTTCAAAACAGATACTAACTTTATTACTTTAAAAAATGCATAAACTCTTCAAAAATAACTTCCTTTCATTTATGCATTGCCACTGAACACTGTTCTTTCAATGTTTGAGACACCTATAGGTGTTTAGACATTAAGATTTGAGTTTTTAAGTAACAGTTCATTTATATTTCTTCCTCATAAACAAACATAATGAAGTGTATTTTTCTCCTAAATATGCTTAAAAGCAACAACTTCAGTTGTTTGTAGACAACTAAATTAGATTAACAGATTTGAACCTCAAATATTTAAAATTTGCAGCACAAAATAATCTCACTCCACACACGTTTCAGACAGTTGACTAATTGTTTCAGGATTTTCCTGCCGAGATAAACAACACATTACTTCCACCTTGACAAATGAACAAGGGACAACACAAGCCTCAGGAAGAAAGCATTGCTTTGTGATGCCCCATGTTTCTTGATGTTTGTTTTTATTATGTACCAGACGGGCATTTCAGGCTCTGAACATTACTGGGTTATTACTTTGGGGAGAAACAAAGAACTTATTTCCTGTTATTTTATCCATAAAGCATAGCACAAGTTCAGTCATTTGGGAATGCATGTTAGTTCCTTGGTATGGATTTCTTTTGGATGTATAATGACATTTTAGTATATGTGGAAGCATTATACCATTTGAGCACAAAGAACAAAAACTACTGCTTTCCTGTATTAGGTTATTTGACCTAAATGGGAGAAGGAAAAAATGTTTAGTGGCTTCTATAAATAAATAAATAGCTAAGACTATTTCTCCTGCAAGAATTACTGTTTTGCCCCATCCTGTTGCATTGTTTTCCTTACGATAGAGATTTTAAAAGCTTATTCCATCTGTTTTATAAAATTACATCAGACAGATAAAACTGCTTTTGAAAATCATTAAAGTTATCAGCGTATTTGTTGAGAAACAGTCAAATAGAAGATTTAACCCATGACCATAAAATGTACCATATAATCTGTTTGTTTAGCTAGGAGAAAAAAAAATATTTATAGCAATCTTCTAAGAAAACCTTTAAATAATTTTGAAAGCAGGATACTCACAATAATAAATAAATAAATACATGCACCCCAAACAAATAAAACTCTTTTCAACAAATGAATCATAACAACGCTGGACCAGACAAAACAAGGATGAACTGTACCTGGACTGACTTGAGACAGCCAAAAGTTCTGTCAGTGCAGGATTTTTCATTCTTCCTTGGAAAGAACCCAGACAAACGAGTCTGTCACATCAACACTCAAAGTTTCAGCAGACTAGCTTTTAAAACCGAAGTTTGCAGTTGCATCTTTTGTTTCCTACACTCCCTGTTAGCACTCACACTGCCTGCTTCAACAATTCAACGCTTTGAAACCACCTATCAGATGAAGCCCGGGCAACATCAGGACATTCGCTGAAACCGAGCAACGTGATGTAGGTCAACGAGACAAACTGGCATTAACTAGAAACCAAAACCACGAATCGAGACAAATTCAATACCGCACGGTTAGCCACAACTTTCTGCCTAGCCCATCCACTGCGTCCATAAACATACCCCATACACACACGTCCCCCCACCCCCAGTTCCGTGATTGCAACCAGTTCAGCCGCCCAGCGACTCACCAACTTACTGCAGTGCGATGCAGGAGGAGGAAACGCACGGCCCTGGGATGCGAAAGAGTCCGGCACCCTGGGCAGCCGCGGGAGCCGGCCATCCAGCCGGGCGACTGCCAGCAATGCCACCGCCAGCAATGCCACTGCCAGCAATGCCACCGCCACCGCCGTCGTCGTCAGTACCCCCGCCCCGCACCGCCACCGGCTTCCGCAGCTCAGCGCGTCGGGCTCCGCGGGGCCACCGCCGCCCTCCGCGGCGCAGCGAGGATCCCGGCAGCCGCCCTTTAGCCGGGGACAGGCAGCCCTCGCCGGGCCGCGAGGTTTTAAGCGGCTGTGCGCCAGCACGTCTCCCACCCCTTTCTGGACAGGCGGCAAGGGGGAGGGGACAGAAGACAGACAGACAGACACACGCACTCCCACACTCCCATACGCAGCCCCGCCCGCACCCCACGCAGCTGCGGTACCTGTTGTCCGGGCGCCTGCATCCCCCGGGCACCGCCCGCCGACTCCGCGGCCCCGTTCCCGCTCCGTGCTCGGGCAGCGGTCCGGCAAGAGCCGCGCACGGCTCCATTTGGCTCCGCTCCCCCCCTTCCCCACCTGGCCCCCGGCCCCTCAAAGCGCTGCCTCCACACCTGCGCAACACTTACCTAAAGTTTACGCTGTCTCCCCGCCGGCGGTGGCTGTAACACTGACGCCACCCGCGCAGCCGCGGGGGCGCGGAGGGGTTGCGCGCAGCCCTCCCTGCGCACCTGCGCGGCCCCCGCCTTCGCGTACCTGCCGCCCAGGCTGAGGGCGCTGCCCCGGGCAAGGGAGGCGGCCGGGAAGGGGGTTCTCACGCAGGTGCGCGGACGCTGAGCCGCCGGGGTCCGCGGGCAGGGGTGCCAGGGGAGGTAATTCCCACGCTGCCGCGCCTCCGGCCGGTCAGAGGAATCCGCTCTAGTCGCCGGCAAGGCCGCCCCGGTGACCGGCTCCGCGTCTGGAAGCTGCTTCAGCAGCTGCCAGTGGAGCCTGGCTCGATAGCCTCCATTTGGCCGTCCCTGCTGAGGGACCTTCAGGAATCTCACAGATCGAAATATATCCTGTTTCCCCAGCTCTCATCCAGCACGTGTTTGGGAACATCTCTGTATGTAACAACATCAGACCTAGAGTACGTAAAAATTTGCAGATATACTCGGAAAGAGAAAAAAGGAAACGGAGTAGCAATGGCATGCAAATTAATGGCTTTATTAATTCCCAAGACACAGAACATGGGAGCTGGTTAAACTTTCACTGATTGGTTCCCAATGAAGATCACTCGTCTTCACCAAAAGAATTCCTCTGAAACACTGGTAGTTTTCTGAGCAGTAAACTTCCATCCACACCAAGTCGTGGGTGCCATTCCCCGATTAGCCTCGGAGAATCACCTGGGAACTTGATGGTTTGGTTAATTACAATGACAATTTAATTCCTACATAATTCATCCTGGTGGTATATGGCACTAAAAAGACTTCAGCTTTGAAGGGTGTTTCAGACAATCATGATTAAAGTTAGCATATTGCTTATAATAATATAATAATAAACCCCTAGAATTATGAAAACACGAAATATTTTACCAAGAGTTTTTTATTTTGTAGCTACCTCCATTCTTTCTTTCTCACATCCGCATTTAAAGGGTTTGATTTTCACATAACACAAAACAGCTAGAAATATTTGAAATTTTCTTCATTTTAGTAACCATATATAAAACATTGCCAGCCCAATTTTGTTTATAAAGATTTTTTGGATTCTTAAAGGGAATTCTTTACTTCACCCTAGCATGCTGTGATTTCCTCAGACTATATACTGTTTATAAATTAGCTTCTGCACAAGACAGTAAAAGAAATTTAACAGTTTTGAATTAGTACATTTTCAAATCTCATTGAAACTACTATTGTTTAACAATGGAATTTGAATATATAGATAAGCTTCAAGTGTATAAGTGTATTTCTATATTATATAATGTACTAAGTGCATATTTACACTATACACTAAATGATAGGAAGGCAACTAAATATATAGTTTTT
>JAOEGS010023086.1:0-20643 GCA_025447755.1 Corythornis vintsioides
AACTGGATGCAATACTCCAGGTGAGGTCTCACCAGAGCAGAGGGGCAGAATCACCTCTCTCCATCTGCTGGCCACACCTCCTGATGCAGCCCAGGGTGCCATTGTCCTTCTTGGCTGTGCAGGGCTCAGTGTGGAACACCCTTTCCAAACACAGGCTCTGTGCAGAGGACACAGGAACGTACCGGGGAGCCATGGGGAGATGGCTCTTTTCTACCCCGCATGCTTCTCAGCATGAACTCTCCCATGCAAGAAGGTGCTGGCTTGGAGAAGCCATTTAAAACAATTTTGCCAGCTCTCCCGAAGTTGTACATGATATTTTGTAATGTTGTTTTTATTTATTTATCTTGTTACTACGACAGACTCACTTGACAACCAGACAAAGCTTCTGCAGGGCTCCTAGGAAGACCCGGCACGTCACAGCAGCACAGGAGCCACAGTAATGGGGCACTCCAGGAAGATAGAAGCCAAAACCACAGAAAAGCTGACTCACGAGCCACCCATCCACAAATACCCACACAGCTATTTTTCTACCCCAGCATGGAAGTAATTATTAATGTTTCATCATCAAGAAAAAGCATGCACTAAGATGCAACACAGTCGTGGAGTCCCTGCTCAAAGGATTATTTCCCCAAGACCCACACCTAGTAAGTTAATGACTATGGTTTCAAGTTCATTGACAACAGTCCTAATATACAGCCTCTGCTTTCAAAAAGAAAATATTTTAGCTCTTGTTACTCCTTTTTTAGATGTCTGTGGTTCAAAGGCAGGCTTGAACTCAACCCCAAATCAGCAACACTTCAAAGATGTTGGCGAGTATTCAGCACTTGCAGCCTTCCCCTGGGCAGACACTAATAATTATTTCAGCATAAAAGGTAAATCTATAATGTGATTGAACCAAACTGACAAATTAGACTTTTGTGTATTTCCCAGCAGCATGAGTCTCTGTGGCAAGCCATGTGAGGTATTTGCAGGCAGAACAAGCAGGCAAATGCCAGAGCACTTGCTCGCATGTAAGGGGAAAGTTCAGGAGCTGTTTTGTCCAAAGCCTTATTAAAGGTCTCTTTTCTGCTTGACATTTTACATTTGTCTTGTGGTGTGTGAAGTCAGCAAATGGACGTGATGCACAGCCAGGATGGGAAGCCCCTTCTGAAGCCCAGCTATTGTTCAAGCAGCATAGATTAATATCATTCCTTAAGGAGAATCACAGTAATGACTTTCTAAACCATCACCCTAACAGGACCAATACTTGGCTGGCCACACCAGGTAGTGCTTGTGGCAGTCAGCTCCCAGGTTGCCACAGCAATTCACCTTTCCCCACACACCCTGGCTCTGCAGGCTTGGTCCAGCTCCTTGCATGGGGATGTGACCCATTTGTTGTCACCTTTATACTGTGGTGACATGCCCTCACTCTCCTGTGCTGCTTTTGTCATCCAGAAGAGAACTATGGATGTGTCACTTTGGGTTAACTGCACCAACATACAGAACAGCCTTTGGGCTGCCTGTGGAAAAGGCTCCTACCTCAGGCAACATGGAACAGGTGTCTGTGGATTTTATGTGAGAATTTATAAACAATACTTAAAGCAAAAGATCAACCCCCTTTCTGTCCTATTTACTGTCTGAATACTTCTCCAAACTGCTCAGCTTTCACAACAGAGTGGAAATACAAACCAGGGGATCTGAATGACAGCACAGCTGCCAGGAACATAGGGTGCTGTAGCATCAAACAACCAGGCTTTAAACCCTTCAGGTCTTCACTGGCTGGCTTTACAGCGAGGGATGTTATCTGTGTATCTAAACTGCAAAAATAGTATCATTTCCTTCTATATAGAAATATCAAAGTGCTTGGTCTTCTGCCAGCCCGGAATGTCCCCTTGTGCTGTATTTATAGCATGGTGAAATAAAGTCATTTGAGAAACTCCTATTGATTCTCCTTTCTTAAGTTAAAAATGTCAGTTTGCTAATTCAAGTAAAAAAGACAAAGCCTGCCCTGTGTGCGCTGATTTTGTGCATTAGTAAGTTAATAACTTACTAATTTAAACCAGCAAGCAGATTTGATTCCGAACAGCAGGCAGAGGAACCGCAGGGGGGTAAAGGCTGGCGGCTGAGGGATGTCTCAGCAGCAGGTGCCTGTTTCGGTGCCGAGCCCTACGCGGCTCACGGCTCCGAAACAATCGATCTTTCCATGCGCGCCTTGGTTTCACCTCTTCCCACCTCCCCCTCGCGTTTAACCAAACCTCTCCTCGTCCCGCCGTGCACCCGGCTGTGCGGGGCTGGCTCCGGCGGGGGCTGGAGGCGGGGCCGGCGGGGAGCCGTCCTCCGCAGCATGGCGGGCGGTGTCGCGCCGCTGTTTGTGCTGCTGGCCGCGCTCCTGGCCGCCCTCCCGGCAGCTCCAGAGCAGAAGCTGCGCTTCAGGCCGCCGGCCGAGCCCCCCGTGCGGCTCTTCACCGAGCCCGAGCTCGCCAGATACGACGGGCAGCAGGTAGGGGCGGGCGGGAGCAGAGCCGCGACGGGGCCTCGGGCACCCGAGCCGAGCCTCCGGGGCCGGGGCTGATGTCGATGCCAGCGCCGCACCGCACGGCCCCCGCAGTGCCCTTTGCTGCTGCCCTGCTTCGTTACTCCCTGCCTCCCCGTAACAGTATTCGCTTTTGAGGTATTCGTGGAAAGTTTGTTAGCGTTCTTGTGTTGCCGGCCTGATCATCTTTTGTCCTGGCCAGCTGCGGATTTCGGTCCGTTGCTTCCAAATGCTTAGATGGCAAGTTCCTATTGTATTCGTTGCCTGCTTGACAAGGTACTCGTGCTAGTGAATCTCAGATTACCATAAATGGCAGCCAAAGTAATTTCCTCCCAATAATTAATTAAACCACATATTTACACCTTTTTTTTTTTCCCCCTACAAAATTGTAGAAATAAGAAAAAGCTGCTACAACGTAAAACAACTTAAAACTTGGCTTTCTGTGATGCAGAAATCTCAGCAGAGCTTCACATGGACAATGATAAAGTCCTATAATGATCCACATCTACTCTTCTGAAAAACTTGCTGGGTGATCTCAGGGTCCTCTTTAGATACTTCCAAGAAACTAACCAGCATCTGACTAAAAATACATCTTCCATATAAAAAGACAAAGCAGAAGCACTGGCTTATTAAGTCAAACAGATGTCAGCAAATCCAATTTGTGTGTGTTTATGTATTAGCTGTTGTTCTCTTAATTGAATAAAGAATGTTGGCCATACACCTTTTTATCTTGGGCAATATCCATCTGCACTGGGAATAGAAGGATGCAGTTGATCATCTTTGAGCAGACAGACAAGAGGTGATTTGAAAAAGGGACACAATTCTATGACCATGATGTTTAGATTAAAACTATTCTCTCATTCCAGATACTTAAACCCTAAAAAATATTAAATATCAGGGATATTTTAAAGCACAAGCAAGAAATGGGGATAATGTATATGTTTGTATATGCACACAAGCAAGAGAAAACATGCTGCACATAATTCTCTTGTGTCCCAAGTGCTTCTGAATCTTATAGCTAAAGCTAACTGCCTGTTGATGGTACATTGCTGCTTTCCTTTCCAGGAAGGACAGCCCATTTACCTGGCAGTGAAGGGAGTGGTATTTGATGTCACTTCTGGAAAAGGTGAGTTCACTTCTCCTTTGCTGTCTGCTTCGTTCTCATAATTCAGTCCAGTTCAGTCACTTGTTTTTAAATATGACCAAAGTATTAGAAGGCTGCAGTTTAATTGCAACAGAAGGGATATATTTATTTAAAAATAAATATTATTTTCCTCCTATGGTACCTTCGTCACTAAGCTTTTTGTCTAGAACTTACACTGGCTTGATATTACAGTACACATAGAGAGACAGATGGGCACTGATGACAAACACTGAAGACACCTCTGCTGACCCAGGTCCTTAACCAAATGTGGGGTCAGGCCACAGTGAAGCTGGTGCTAGAGCATTGGATTGCACTGGGGACATGAACTTGCCAGACAAAGCTAAGTTGGATGTACCTGTACTGCACTCACTCCACAACAGCAGCATTGCTGCAGCTTCATTGTCTCCTTTTCTGCTGGTGTTTGCCTACCCGTGTTGTCCAGAGATGTGGCCAAAACTCTTGGAATGTGGTTTAGAAAGGAGAGCAGGAAGCTAAGTAATTAATTTTATTTTTTTTTCTGATTTCATGAGGCCTCATCATTTATACCTAAACAATTTTCTGTTTTATTTGCTGTTTGTGCCTTCCCTAAGAACTACTGATGATTTAATTTGAAGTCTAAACTGAAGAGCCCACAGGGGTCCTGGATTCTTGCAAACAATGGCTTGTTATTTATTTCTCTGGACATACCTGTTGGCTGATCCTCAAGTCCTAAGCTAGACAAGGCTTGCCACTGCAAATTCTGGAGTCTGCAGACTTCTCATGAGAATGTAAAGCACAGCTCTGTAAAGAATAGATAAAGACTGCAGTATAGGAGTTCAACAGTTGTATACCCTTGCCCTCTGTTTTGTGTGGTTTTCAGGACTGGGAGATATTCAAAAGTAGCAAATCAAAAATCAAAAATTCCAAAATCAAAAATTTCTTTTTTGGAAGAAGAATCATACTTGAGTTATTGCTTTCATTTCAGTGGCAAGTGTAACAGGCTGGTGAAAAGCAGAGGCTGAACATATCATGTACATTGTCAAATCATCACTGGATTTTTTTTGGGTCTTTTTTTTTGAATCTGACAGAATTTTATGGTAAAGGAGCCCCGTACAATGCTTTGGTTGGAAAAGATTCAACAAGAGGAGTTGCAAAGATGTCCCTGGATCCAGCAGATCTTACACATGACATAGTAAGAAAATGAACTGTTAGTTTAATTCCATTTTGCAAAGTTTTATTCTATTGCAAGATGATGAATGATATTATATTACTTGTATTAATTTATTTAAGTAGATTCACATCTTTAAAAACAAAATGCATTAATGCTCTTGAAATACATAAAATGGATATGTATTCACTGCTCCTGAAACAGGCAGTGCTAACAGCCTTAAAAAGTTTTTAACCTGTAGAATCAATACAATTTATTTAAGCACATAAAGAGAAAATTATCTGCTGTTAAAAAAGATGCTTCAGAAGAGAGTAAATCACTTTCTCTATGGACTTGATTGTTGGGCATCCTGTGTTACTGACATGGCAGTGAATGCTAACTCTGGCAGTGGGTTGTTTGTCATTTTTTTATGCAGGGAAAATGAAGTCACTTAATGGTTTGACTTGAACTTACTGAACTTACTGTCAAGGCTGAATTTGAAAGAGAAGAATAAAATTGCAAGTTGCACTATTAATTTGGTTAATCATGTTCTGCAAAGTAAACTTCAAAGCTGACCCTAACATTGATAGTAATCAGTAAAAATGAGAAAAATGCATGCAAACACATTTATTTTTAGTCCTTTGATACAAGAGTTTCCTATCTGTATTTCATTTAGACAGGACTCACAGAAGAAGAACTGAAGTCCCTGGATGATATCTTCAATAATGTTTACAAGGCCAAATACCCAATTGTTGGCTATACTTCTCGAAGAATTCTGAATGAGGATGGCAGCCCCAATCTAGACTTTAAACCTGAAGATCAGCCACATTTTGACATTAAAGATGAGTTTTGAGGAACACTTTTGTACCTAAAGAATGCCTGGGGAGAGGCAGGATCTTTTCTGGAGTTCATTACAATTAGCTATCATGAGGCAGTTTTCTGTTTAGAAAATATGAGTTTGTATACATAATTTAAACAAACTGCTCTCTATTAGTGTCCTGCATTTGGGCTGTTTGCTCTGAATTACAGAAATGACTTCATATGAAAGTTCTTTCTGCCTGAATTTCTCTGTTTACAAAGTGTGTAATGTAAAATTGCATTCCTTATAGGTTTGAGAATACTGGATATAAAACCACTCAGTTTCTTCAGATGCAATCACTGTGGGATATTTATGCAAAGCCTACAGCTGTAAACTAAGAATTCTTTTTTTTCTCATGAGAACTACTCTGGCATGCAAGTCAGACTATTGTTACGTTAGTTTTGAGTAATACTTTTTTAAAAAATAATTATGAAATATGCCATCTATATTAGATTATGGTGTTTTCCTTCTAGCTTCCTCCACTCTTTCTCTGACAAAAAAATGATACCCCCTGTTTACCACGTGCTCTTACAGCAGAAATTTATTATAGCATCTTAGTATCCTATGAATATTGTTAGCATCTTTATATTGACAATTTCAGCTCTCAGTTTTTGTTAGTTTTTCTTTATTCTCACTGTGGTGTTGTATTTGCTGTTACAATGAAGTGTGCATTCATGTGTTCCTCTGCCTTTCAACCTAATGTAAAACTGCAGATTCTGCAGGGTGAAAACAGCCCCTTCTTATCATGTTTCTCTGTAAGTCTCTCAGCAGGAAAAGGACTAGAAAAATGTGCTCTATAAATTGCTGATAACCACTGACTTTAAGTAGAATGTAAATTGACACGTGGATTTATCTGCCACTATGACAGGCAGAATTGACAGAAAAAATGAGCAGCTTCTTCTAATTCTATATTAATAATATAATAAAAACACAATTATTTTTTTTTTTCTATTTCTTTAGCATTTTGGCCATTTTCCTTGAAGGAAAGTTTCTGTTAGATGATTCTCCACATTATGGTTTGCAAAAGACAGCTGCCTGTCAGTTGAATAACTAGAAAAGCTGTTTCTATTTATTTGTCCCTTCTTTCACAATTTATTGTAAATTTGTATTGTGTCTTACCTTTAGATGACTTAATTTCAGGAGGTACCCCCCCCCCCCACTGTTGGATGGTGCTCGGGGATGGAATCTATAACTTAGCATCTACAAAAATGCTGTTGCTTCAGAGAATTATTATTAGTATTTTTATTATTTTGGGGGGTTTATTATTACTACTGTTGACCTATTATCTTGGCTTCTGGGATCAGCATATCCAGCTGCATTTTAAATATGATGTATCTCGATCACAGCTCATCACCACTGAGTGGCTTATTGTTATCATTCTCCCCCTGCTTCTCCTATTCATGCTGGGATAATCAACTTTGCTGATCTCAAAGCGTGTAAACTGGCTCCTCTCTGCTAAATTTCAGGTTTGTTTCAGGGAAGAAACCCTCCTGTTGAAACAGGAAATGGTGATAAACTCCCACTCTCCTGGTGTGAGATCCTGGCACATCCCACCTGCCCTCACTTGTGTCTGTGAACAGAGGGCAATGCTCTAGTTCTGCCTGTCTGCTATTAAAGACAAGATTATCACAACTGAGTGCATTTTAGAATGCAAAATGTTTCCTTTTTGTTTTTTATTTCAGGCTTTATGACATTTAATTACTTCTAGGTTATTTCACTTGGGGTTCCCATGCAATAGAACAGTGTTAGGATAAGAAGTCTTTAAGTGGGTATATATCCTTAATGCATTTTCACTGACTACTTCAAAAAGTAATTCAGAGCCAAACAGTATTTAATTCAATGTTCATTTAATTACACTGTCTTATATCTAAGATTGTTACTTGCCAACACCCTGAAATTTTTGTTTAAAAGCAAGCTGTCTGCTATGGTTTGGTTCAGTCAGCTGCATTTCCCTGATTATTCCAGTAAAACAAGAGCCCTCACTATCTATAAATTGCACTCAAAAGAAGCAAGCTGTGTAAA
Source organism: Corythornis vintsioides (assembly GCA_025447755.1). NCBI lineage: Eukaryota > Metazoa > Chordata > Aves > Coraciiformes > Alcedinidae > Corythornis > Corythornis vintsioides. The sequence continues at coordinate 7,664 of JAOEGS010023086.1, forward strand.
GCCCTATTGTAACCCTCCCACTATTTGGCACCTTTGGAGAGTGAAGAATTTCTTTTCAATGTACTTGCTGCTTGCAGATAATACAGCAAATGTCAATATTCCTGCTGTGCTGCTTTTAATCTTCCTTTTGCTTAACATGGCTGTATGATCTGAGGTCTTCATCACCAGGGGCTGTGGGTGCCTCTGTGGGGTGCAGCTGCCTGCAGCACATACAGCCAGTGTACAAGGGAAGCTCAAACCCTTTAAGGGGTCAGTGGTGCTCATCTCCACTGCCCCTCAGATTGCAAGATGTCAGTTGCTGTAGAGGTCCAGCCATGGTTGCTGCCAGACTGAAGGCTGCTGCTAGAAAAGCTGTGGGCACCCAGGCAGAGAACCTATCAAACATGGCGGCGTTCAGGCCTCGGGCTGTGGGGACTGCCTGAGCCTGGCACTGGTGGGTAGTGGAGAAAACCCTGTGTCAGGTGTGAGCAGGGGAATGATCTGCTCAGTCAGGTGGCTGATCTGCTAGGCCAAGTGGCTGAGCTGAAGGATGAAGCGAAGAGGTTGAGGAGTATCAGGGAGTGTGAGATGGAGGTTGACGGGTGGTTGATTCACTCCCTGAGCGAAAGGAACCAGGTTGAGGCCCCACAGAAACCAGAGGATCCCCTCCCCTCTCATCACCAGGAGGGGACCTTGGAGAAAGGGGAGAATAGAAGCAGGTTTCTGCATCCTAAGCAAAACAAAACAAGCCACCTGCCAGAATGTAGGGACTTCATATCCTGCAGATTGAGCAGCTGAGATTTTTCCAAGATTTTGGAATTAGACACAAACCAAAGCTGTGTCTTTCCTACCTGTAATAGATATATGGACGCCATTCTTTTTGTGGCCCTCTCCTAAAATACTACTTTGATTTAAGTGAATCAGTTTCTGTATTTTTCATACACAGCAAAGACCATGTGCTTCTTTGCAAACTGTGTCCTAGGCTTGTATCTTAGTGGTCTGATGCTACTGCCTGGGAATTCATCATAACACAGGAATTAGCACAGATCATGTTTCCAACTGCACTTGTCAGACCTACCAGAATTTCACATTTCTGTAAAAATTCAGAGGGTGCTTATCTTTTTAAGTACAGTGCTTTGGAATAGGAGAAGCCTCCACAGAGTTTCTAAATCACCTTCCTTAAACTTTTGTTTCAAAACCACCACTGGGCTACATATTTAACAAAGAATAGCTTGGAAATGCATTTAATTGCTGTGTTTTTCCCTTGCAAGACTCCCAAGAACATGTAGAACTCAACTGATGGTACAAGAAAGAAAGAAAAAAAAAGGTTTAGCTGGCTTTTACAAATGTACAGTCTCTTCTATAGATAAATATACTTGTCTGAAACGTGTTCAGTGTCATTTGCATCTGCTCAAGAGAAAATGGAAGAGATGTGAAATTTCATATAGGAAGTCCAACACTAATTTTTTAGCTGATCTGGTTAAACTGGAAGGAAAAATAAAAATCTGTCTGCTTCTCTGAGTGAAAAAGCTACCATTCAGTAAGATTCAGCTGCACATCAGTAAGATGTGCTAAGGAGCTCTGATTAGTATTTGCATATTTTCAGATGAACACTGGATATTCTCAGGGATATCTTGAAATCCCAGAACTGACATAAGTGATGGCAATCATACACTTTGTCATCCATCATCCATTTATGGTTTTGCTTAATGTTTTTCTGTTCATAAAGGAAACAATACACAAGCTGTGGAACTTACATGACAAATCCATGCACCATGAGTAATATTGAGATAAAATAAAATGAACCTATAACCTGAAAGCTATTTACATCATATACATTTTTCAAAGACAATCAGTTCTTAGCTGGGAATGCTTTAAAAAAAACAAAAACCCCTTTTAATGTGTAATACTTACTTCACTCTGAGCCCTGTTTGTGAATGCTGATTCCAGATAGTTGCATAGAATGTATGTGACTGCTTTAACAGGAAGATCAGTGCTATATCAAAAGGTGTTTGTGTTGGGGTTTTTTTTCACTCTATTCAATCAGAGTCTCAAAGAACTAAGTATATGATAGGTGGGCATCACTACTAGAAGTACTCTTAATAAGCATAGGTTTGAGTTTGATCTTGGCACGACCAAAAAACCCCTAATACAGCAAACAGAATAGGTGGGAAATGAGAATGTAGCCCAGTGTACTACCATAGCAGTTTAAAGTGGTGAGGTAGATTTGGCAGAGCAGTAACTTGCAGGTCAGGTAACAGTGCTTCCTATTTTTGCTTCTGTTAAATATGGTCAATGATAATAATGTCAAATTGTACCCATACCCATCTGTTGGTCTTTACACAACGCCTTCTGCTTTGGCTTTTTTCTTCCTGTTCAGTAGAAGGTGCATGTCCTAATTTACTTGTTTATAAAACTTATGCTTGGATCTTCTTGGCTTGGGTTATCTGTTGACAAGAAATCCAAAATAATAGAAACAGTGATTAATGTGCTGTCAAAAATAGAGCTTGTGCACCTGGATGAACTGCAGAGCCACAGGAAGTATTCTTGAATAAACAATTCCTAATACTTTCTCTCCTATGTTATTTGTAGCTGTTGCCATTAGGAATTCTGCACTGTTAGTTAATGTTCAGATTACCATGCTCTGCAGTACTTCTTTACATGAGCCTTAATCCTTTTGACATGAGACATTATCCTTTTGAGGAGTGAATAGTTTAGAAGAATCTGGGTGCTTGTCATCTGGGAGATAAATTATCCAAGAAAAATCAAAATGTGACATAATTTTCCCTAAATTTAAAGAAACATCTCTGAAAAAGGAAAATAAATGAACGTCCCAGTGTTTGTATTTTGCCTTCCAAATTTTGCATAAAGCTTTGTCATATTGTGCAAAGGCAGTAGATGAAGCAGAGACTTGGATCTAACCTTTGCATTGTGAAAATCTTTGTCCACTTCTTGGCCTAACTACTTGAGCTTTCATGATCATGACAGCACTGATTAAATGAACTGATTACAGAGTCAAAACACATTAACTGAATCCAAACAGGCCTAAATTTGCAGGAATGTTTGAATTTAGAGCTGTACTTCAAGACTTCTTTTGTAGACAGCAGAATCCTTGAATGAAAAAAAACCTTATAGGTAGCATTTCTTTCAGCCTGTTTGGGCATATAGAATTGGATGACAAAGTGAAAAGAACCCCCCGTGCTTCTTTGCAGAGATACTAAAACCAGTTGTGTTGGACAAGCAGAGCTTAGTTATCAAGCAAGTAGCTGCTTGGAGAATAATGTTCTAGATTAAACTGCTAACTGGTTCAAAATAGCTGTTGCAGCTCAAGAATATTCTAGGAGGCTGCAGCTGCATACCCTTTATTTTACATTGCAGTGCTGTTTTGGAAGTAGTGATCACAGATAAAGCCCAAGTAGCTCAAACTTATTAATTACATTTAGCCCTTTGTTAATTTTTAGGTTTTAGCAAAGCTCCCAAAAGCACAGTCTCATTGAAAAGAATAAATATTGCTCCATAAAAAGCAGTGTTCATTCTGCACTGCAGAACTGTGAAGCCTTGCAGCAGACCTAAGTATACTTATGGCAAAAGTGTTAACTGAAGGGATTACATGTTTAAATTGAGCTTATATTCTTAGGTAACATGTCTGTGTCCTACATTATGCTTGGAAGCATCTCAAGAATATCACTGATTTTTCCTTAGATATTGTTTAACCACTTCTGTACTTTAGTTATGCAATACTTTTTAAAACTAAGACAGTGGGACTTTGATATATTTTGTACTTTGTGATGTATTTTTGTGTTACAGAAAGACAAACATACATGTATGAGATACACAACAGACAGATCTAGGGATTTATCTAAAGGCAGCAGTCTTACAGTCTTGCTAAAACATATTCCATTCCACATATTTCTTCAACTGAATGGGTCAGAGGTAATGCCCAGCAGTTTTGAACTCTGACCCAACAAAAATTGTACACAGAAATGAAATGATTCTGACAGCATGTAGGGATACCTGAAAAGCCCTCTGAAAAGTACTGGTGTGCAAAAGACCAGTCTGTCAGTTTTAGTGATTCTAAGGATAAATGCTTAGTAGGGATGTTTAAGTATGTGCTGAACTTCTACAAATTAAATAATACACATGTCCCTCAGTTGCTGCTGCCAAGGTTAAATACTTCCTTGCAATTTCTCTGAATGGTCTCCTTTTAGTATGTCCTGGAGATGGAAAAAAACTGGCTCCTGAGATGTTTATATGAAAAGCTGCAGCGTATCTGAACTGTAACAGTCCAAGGCAGAGGGAAGGGGAGTGAAATTCTGCTTATGAGAAGCAGCAGGAGATTATAAATAACTCACAGAAGAGCAGTTTCAGAAGAGGTGAAACTTGTTAATGCACTCAGAGGTAAGGTTGAACTTGAGAACAGAGAAGTGTGACATCCTCCCTGGATACAGTTCTGGGAAAATCAGCATGAATTAAACAGTTAGTGACTGCTGGATCCTTGCCTGGCATCCTCAGTCTCCTTTTCCAAAAATACTGATGCCTTTGGCTTTGATACCTTACAGGTGGACTCATAGAAAACCATGCTGCTGCCATTAAGTTCTTAACTTACCAGTTTTTCCTCATTTTGTCTTTTAAACAATGTCCATTTTAGTTTAATAAAGAAGGCTGCAGTTTTGCTGCTTAAGAGGTGACCAGGGGCACAGAGATAAAGGTGCAATTCTCAGCTTCACTACAACTTTGCAATCCTTAAGGCTAGGTTTCCTGGCTGTTAAATGAGCCAATGCTTCTCTTGAAGCATCCCTGTGACTTTCATCCCTAGTGGGACTTTCAGCCATTTGAAGAAGGTCGTGTTGATTGGACATTTGGACTGGTGGGATCTTAAGATGGCTGTAATATCAATAATGGTACTTTCTGAAGCTCTAGCTTTCATTTCCTCACTCCAAAGAGGCTCTCACTTTGTGGTACTTCATCTTTCAGCTGAAGTGAGTATATTTTATCTATGTTCATCCATGGCTGTCATTGATTAGAATTTACCTACATGCCCATTGGCCATTTGCTTATGGACATAACTGGTAGAAACCATGATGACCCCAACAGTGTTTCTGGCTCAGCCACATTGTATAAAAGGTGTTTCACAACACTGGCAAGAGTTTTAGTGATACATTCCAAATGTGCAAAATGAAGGTGCAATCTGGAAGCTAGAGGTAATCTCTTCATCTGCTAGGGTTATCTAATTTATTATAAAATATACTAGCTAATTGAAATAAGTAAGCAATGAGCCTTTCATTCCAAAGCATATTGCAGACCAACAGACATTAACCTGCTTCCCTAGGAACCTAAAGGAGCTTTACAGCTTGAAAAAAAAAAAAAAGGCAAAATTTAAAGCAAATATTTAATCTGAATAATTATGTTAGCTGTATCTGCTTCACAAAGTAATATAAATTTATGGGAATCTTTAATACATTGGGAAATAGTTGCATTTACTCCACAATACTGTTGCTCATGTTATTGCAAAGCCTGTTGGAGAGCATGAGTGCAAATTCCTCATAGTTCTGTGAAAACACAAATATAAGCTAGTCTAACTAAGTCTTTTAAATATATCTGGCTTATGTTACCCTTTAAAATATCACTCCAGTTCCACTAGGCTGTTTAACAACAACAGAAATAAATCCGAGGTTGTCCTGATACTAGCTGAAAAATCATCTCACTGAATGTGTTTTTTTCACAGCTGAGACCTGCTGGCCACTTCTCTTTCTGCTTGTGCACACTGCTCATAGTCATGCAATACCATTTAAATCACTGCATCAGTTATTTACATAAATACTTTTAAAATTCTATTTCAAAAATACATTCTGTTTTTAATGAAACTGAACTGAAAACAAAGACAGCTAGAACCATACTGACTAGAGAGGTCTCCATGAGGCACTGGAAAGCACATCTTAATTTACACACAGGGTTTGGAAAGCCATCTGAATTCTGCAGAATGTTTATGTAAAAGCATTGCTCTCCATCACTTCCTCTAACTGGACTGTCCTTTCATTTATATCTTTTTCCATCAACCCATTTAGACTGACTCATCACACCTAAAAATAGTTCAGATTTACTTTATCTTTTTATACTCTAACACCACAAACTGGATTGTGCCTACATGCAGTTTTCTGAGAAAACCTACTCTGTTATTTCAGTTCATTCCTTTTGGTGTCTGAAAATCACTGACCCACATATTAAGTTGGTATAAATTTACAAAACCACAAAAGTTAAGGAAGTTATGTGCACTAATCCAACCCCAGCTTAGACAATGTAAAAAATACTACTCTCTAGGCCTTAGAGAATGTCTCACCTTTAGATATCCTGTTAGAAACAGAGAGTGACTGCAGTGCTGTTAATAGAATCACCCCAGATCTATGTTACTGCTACTTCATGTAAATCAAGCTTCTTGATTTTTCAGGTTTTTTTGCATGTGCTGGAGCAATTTTTCCATCCCCTGGAGCTGAAGGAGGAACTCCATGAACAGCAAGTTCTTATCCTGTCTGGGACAAATCACGAGAAAGAAACAAAACCAACTTTAGTTTGTTTTTCTGTGCCCTGCAATGTGGTCTTTTTAGTGAGTAAAACAAACCAAACCAAAAGAAAGGACTGGAGGAACTCCAGTGGCACTATAGCTGCACACCAGAGAGCTGGTATGAACTTAAACAGCAAGGTAACACAATTTTAGTGAGCAGAAAGCTGAAAAATATGCTGAAATACTTAATACAAGTGAGAACAGCACAGCTATAATTTACCTGTTGTTTATCTGCTTCTGAAAACAGATTTCTGCTGCAAGCTATAAATCATTAAGACCTGTAACTTTCAAACAGTGCATCACAAATTAGCCATCCAGTTTATAAAAATGATTCTAATATGCCTCAGCACTGTTTTCTTTCATGAAAGTCTACAGAGAGCCAGCTGTCTGTGCTGGTTCTGTTGCTATGTAAGATTTGTGCATAAGTGTCTCTCTGGGAGTTTTGTTTTGGTTCTATCATTTAATATTCATGACAATCTTCATTAACCTTCCAGCTGAGCCATCTTAGCATCCTGCCTCCAGACAAAGTCAAAAGTTTATTCCTAAGCAATGCAGCTCCTGGAAGGCTGCATTTCCACATTACAGCCTATTTCTGCTTGCAATTCTTACTTTAAGCTAACAGGATGAATTTAACAAACAAACAAACAATCAACAAAACAACAGCCAGAAGAACTGCTGGGGAAAACATAAAGCAAGGACAAGAGGGTGTTTAGTACTTCTAATTAGAATTGACATGGTTAAGCAACTAAATTAATCTGATCATTCCAGCTTGTACACCAAGGCTTTGGGAAAGCTGACGATTCAAATGTGTCCATTAATAATAAAATGTGATGGGGCAAAAAAAAAGATGGGGGGAGAATCCTTGCTTTTAAGCTGCATGGAGTAAACTGTGCCACCTTCAAATTACTCATAGGCCACTGCATGCTCCTAAGTGCCACATCTACACATCTTTTAAATACTTCCAGGGATGGTGACTCTTCCATCACTCCTTGGGCAGCCTGTTCAAGTGTTTTACAACCCTTGCTGTGAAGACATTTTTCCTAATATCTCATCTAAACTTCTCCTGGTGCACCTTGAGGTTGTTTCCCCTTCTTCTGTTGCTGTCTGCATGGGAGAACAGATCAATCCTCACCCTGTTACAACCTCTTTACAGGTAGAGAGTGAGAAGGTCTCCCCTGAACCTCCTTTTCTCCAGGCTAAACAACCTCAGTTACCTCAGACCTTCCTTGTAAGACTTGTTCTCTAGACCCTTCACCAGCTTCATTGCCTTCCTTTGGACATGGTCCAGCACTGCAATGTCCTTCTTGTAGTTAGGGGCCCAAAACCAAGGTGTGAATGCCCTTTCATAAGCATGATTCCATGAGCTGTCTAAATATTATAAGCACCACAGTACAGCACAGATACTAAATGGAAGAAGAGTAAAGCATGTCAGTTAATTTGCCAGCAGCTGGGTTTTCCTGCACCCCTAAGGGAAGGAAAGAGCACTTTTTTTTTTTTTTTTTTCCCCCAAGTACAACCATTATGAGGGTTATACACACTGCCAAGTCTATGCAGAAGAGTGATTTTATATCTTCAGTAAAAGCTGCTTATCAAGACTGTTAGGTGACTTAACACCATTAAAATTAAAATCAAGGGGGGAAAAAAAGCAACAAAAATAAAGCAGAAGCTGTTCCTACTGCATGCCATATAGCAATTCAATACAAGAAAAAAAAAAAAGTATTTTTTCTCATACTCCTTTCTGGAAGCCTTTCTTTGAAAGATTTTCTCTTTTCTTCAAAGCCAGCCATAAATCCAGGTTTACAATGCTGTGGCACAGCTGTTGGCATTGTCAAGAAAAAGCGTGTTCTCATTAGACTGTTTCTGATCTTCTAGTCACAAGCTATGCTTCATATTGTTTATTTTCTGTAATTTGTTAGATCATGTTTTACCCTCAAGTGCATTTCATTTAAGTATTGCTTTACCCACAGTTGATTGAAAACAGCTAAAGAAGTAGGAATAGGACAGTAAAGCATGCAGTAATAGGTAACAGGCCTAGAAAGTTGAGAGAAAGTTTCAGTTCAGAGAGTAGCTGTTTCTGTATAAGCAGAAATTACCTACAGGCAATTTTCCTTGTTTTAGGAGCCTGTTAACTTTTATATTTATGAAACTATTAAGCTGTTTCTTTGGAAACAACCATAGCAAATGCTTCTCGAGATGGTTATGAACTATGGTATTTTTCTCTAGAAAGCTTCTTTAGAAGTAATTAAAAAAAAAAAAAAGATGTTTAGTTCTAGTAAATACACTGTTGAAGCAGCTAAAAGAGCAATCAGAGTTTGCATCACATTTCAGTCCACATTTTCCAGGAACTCCCCACTAGGAAACTTTATTAAATTAAACAGTAAATTTAATTTAGAGAAGAGTTCTGTTTTCACTGTATTTTTCTACCCCAAGTGTTTTCCTAGATGGTTGCTTTCATAACAGTTTCTTTGGTTTGCTTTGTTTCTATGCGACTTGAAGTCATAAAGCAATTTTCAACTAGTGTACATCAATAGAAATTAAGAACTCCAACTGAGCTATGCTGATTTTCACCATTTTAGAATCCAGTCCCTCCTTCCTTTCCCTTGACCACAATAACCTCCTACATTATCAGCTTTGATGTTTTTATGGTGCTCAGAAACCTCCATCTTTTACATTATTTAGATTAAGCACCAAAAAAGGCCCCTCTGAACATAATTACAGATCCATTTTTCTTCCATAGTTCTTGAATTAGACATTTGGTTTTTACTCAAAACACACTGGAAGAGCTATACTGTACTGCATTCATCTATGTACATTATTATTCCTTTTTCTTCATGTCTCCTATTACACCCACACTACAGGGAGTTCTGACAACACTTGAACAAAAATTGTTGCAAGAAACAGCACAGGATAATAAATCATGAACTCTGAAGCAATTGCTAAATCTAGCTGAAAGCTATAAAAATAAACTATACATTATCATGATGCTTATGCTTGATTTTGACAGGGAAAAAACCCCAAATGTTCCCCTAAAACCTCAAAGCAAAACTCCTTTTCTAATTGCATGCTAATTTTCAAAATTAAGTAACTCTCCAGGGGTTTTACTGCCAGTCAAAGATAACCATACAATCTGGCTCTTGCCCTAAATAACCACATCTGATTATTATTTTTATACATAATCAGGATTAGACAAAGATCTTCCCCCATACTAACCTGGAAAAGCTAAAACCCAGAAGGAGTAGAGGCCTTAAAATATTGATTGTAACAAAATGCAGGTTTGTGTAGGCTAGACTTTAAGAACATGGCAATGAGCATTGTTCAAGACTTAGTCTAGACTGTTAAATTACACTTCTGATATCCCTTAAATATCACTGTCCAAGATGAGGGTGCAAAACTTCTTGGATGTCCAAGGTCCTTTCAAAAGAAGTGAAGCTCCAAAGAACTGCTAACAGTGAATTTCAAAACACTTTAATAGATCAGTTCAGAAACTCACCTTTTACACAGAAGTGGGAGGGACACTTTCTCTGCCTGTTTTCCTTCATGGGTACAGAGAATACCAAACAGGAGACAGAGTGGAATGAAACTGGTTTTTAGTCTGAGAGAGGAAAAGGTCTTTGAAATACAACTGTGGGCAAACAGAACGTGTGGAGAAATAGGCACCAGCTCCTAAGCACCAGCCACAAGACAGGCATGTAAAAATATGGGTGCAAACACAAAGGTGTGGATGTAATTCTATCAAAATGTGAGGCTCAGTCAGAAATGTTACATATGCAGGCAACCCCCCCACCTCCCAAACAGGGAAACACTCATAGAATCATTGTGAATTCCCACAAAGAGAGAAAAAGAAGGAGTGAGCATCTTCTAAGTGCAGTGCTGACTGAAAAAAAGAGGCTTGGGTTACTGCCAAAGGACCTGTTTCCTATTGTCTTTTGTCCTGCTACATTCAGGGAAACAGGATCTCAGTTTAATCCTACTTTAATTACAAGGAATGTACACAAATATATATCACTTCATATCAACATTTTTGACAGAAACAAACTGGAGAACCTCAAATATTGGCCAACCTCTAAAATAAAAAGGTATATAACTTTTTTTTTCAGGTATACTGAGAGATACAGAAAAAAAAAATCAATCTGGAAAATTCTGCAATATAAAACTTTCAGCATTCAGAATTTGAATCTAAATTGTACTTTATCTTTAAGAATGAAACAAATTATATTAATACAAATAATCATACTATAGTATTTCACACTCTATAGATTAAACTCTTTCTGGAAATAGTTTGGAGAATTGCAGAACAGAAAATAATTACCCAGTCATCATATTACCCTGAAATGTAAGCACCTCTATTACATTCCCCTCTAGCCCCAAATTCCTGTATTAACCCAGCTAAATCACTGAAACCCTAAATTCTCAACATTCACTTTCACAGCTCCTTCTGCAATCAGTGCCTGAGACTTCACTCTGTTCTTTCTGTGTGTATTTCACATCCCTGAAACCTATATGCTGTGAAGCAGTATGAAACTCTGATTCCACAGAAATCAGAGACCTTGAATTTTTTAAGCTCAAAAGGATTTCTTATTTTCCTGCATGTATTTATTTTTGATGCCTCAAGCAAACAAGAGCTGAAAATGGTGATGCACAAAGATCTCCTTTGCTTAAGCAATGCAGCTGAGAAGAACAAAGACCTGGCCCTCTACTGTCAACTCACACAGGTAACTGAAATTCTCTCCTAATCTTTACTTTCCCTGAACAATATTTTATAGAAGTTCTGAATGTGTGTCTCTTTCAATTCCGTTTCAGAGAAATAAACAGAATGTGCAGACTCTTCCAGAAAAGGCAAATCTTAAGTCTATCTAAAGTTACTACCAGCTTCTCCTGACCTAATCCAGAAACCTCTCACATGAAAAAAACCCCAAAATTATCTTATACATTTCCACTCTCCAGCCTAACACAGTAGTTGCTCACATATTCTAACTATCAAGAAGGGCACTAATGATTTTGACTCATTTTCTCAAATAATACTGAGTTATTTAATCCATTTGTGCAGAGCACATCTGAGCTGAATAGGGCTGGTAAGAAAGGCTCTTGTAATGGAAGAAAAAAGCATTTCTTAATCTTGCTTGTGTCTTTTACTTCTAGTCTGTCATGTTGGGAGTTGGACTGGTCTGAAAGGCCATTCCTCATTCCTGTAAGCAGAACAAGAGAGACATCCAGTGGCTGGACCTTTTCAGTGTATTTTGTAACCTAACTCGAGACAAACTCAACTGTGTTCTCACTGTGTCCTTGTGTGTGTAAGAAACGATTTATGACCCAGCTACTGGACATACAGAAAGAGAAAAACTGATTCCAGTTAACTGAATCAATACTGTCATCTCTGCTGTGTATTTTTCCTGCAACCTACAGACTTCCTCACTGTGCACTCCAAGTCTCATCCCTAGTTCTCCCTTTTTCTTCTAACATCATTATTTTGATTCTCAAACTCACATGAGTTAGTACAGGTCTATTAACTTCCATGGAGCTATAATTGTTTGTGTCAACCCAGAGCCTCATTCTAATTGTTTCACATTCAGACATGTACTTGTCACGTCTACGATCTTCTATTAAAGTATTTTCTCTAATGTTAACTCTATTTAATTAATTCATTTTTATTTCATGTTAACTTCCTTTTATCTGCATAATGAATAGACTTCCTGGCCATTACAGATATAAAATTCCAGTGAATCAGTGGTAAATCCCAGTATTAAGTGGATTGATTTCAAGTAAGAGCAAGGACAAAAAAATTTTTACTAATATAGATCAGTAGTATCTAAGGTATCTGTCATAAAATAATTTCATATATTTACTATCACATCTAAACTTTCTGGTACAGAAAAAGACAGTTCATTTGAAAACGTAAGTGATCACAAAAGAGATTATAAACTAAAAAATCTGAAGACAGGATGAATAAATAGAATGGAAAAATGCAGATAAACTCTTTGACAAAGTATTAGCAATACTGTTTTAGAAGTAATTTATTTGCAAAAATCAACTTTGTCACTGCTACATGTTAAATAATTCATTTTTTAAAGGGCTTGACCCTTACAAACTTGTAAGATCTGTATGAAGAGTTCTGGTAAAAGAGTAAGAAATGGATTAATCCTTCCATATTTAGTAAGAACTGAAGACAAGCATATTGCTGACTTCACTTACAGCCATGGAGGATGAGGTGTTAAAGGGCTATAACCAAATTTCCCAGCTTCTAAAGAGAAAACTGTACACAGTTTATGTATTAAAACCAGGTAATATAATGTGATTACTCAAAATTAGCAGGCTGGACTACTAATGAAAAAGCTGACATATATAGTATGAGAAGAAATTTGGTTTCCTTCTTACCACATACATGTATGGAAAATCCTTCACACATAAGCCAAACAACATATCAAGCTGCAAGAGAGTTATTTAT
>JAOEGS010023088.1:0-35371 GCA_025447755.1 Corythornis vintsioides
TAATGAATGTAATTATTTTAATTTAATAATTTATATTAAAATGTCGGTAATATAGTGTATATTATAATATATAATATAATTAATATATTATTTATATTAAAATATAATAAAATAATTTGATACATTAATTACATAATAAATTTATAATTTAAAAACATTAATAGTATTGGCTGTCCAGATCCTTCTGTCATGGATTCATCTTGGGTGTGAATGCACATTTGGGACAAGCCATGTTCATATGGGTTTTTTTGTGAAATCTTAAATAAAGGCATAATACAGAAGGCAGAAATATTTCCACAACTTTTTTTCCTTACATAGTCTAAGAACAAAATTCCTCTAAGCTTTTCTAGCACAGAGGTAAAACGTGACTGAAAGTAGATTGACTGAATAAAAGAAGTTTCAAATAATAAAATTCAGCTTCTGGAATGTAATTCCCATACTGAATATGATGTAATTGCTGTTGATTAGAAAAGAATGATGCTACACCCTCAACAAGGCTGGGAAGAGATGTGCAGTGATTGTAGCTTTCAAGCTTGATTCAGGAGAAAGTTTAGGATCCATTTAGGTTCTATGCCATCTTTGTGTGAACTCTGGCAGCTCACTACCCCACCATTTCATAGAACATTTTCTCTTGGAGCTGTTCCTCCTTTCTGCATATGCCCCAGAGTGCTGTATCACTCTAAAGGCACACAACCCCTCAGAGAGGTACTTAAAACATCCTGTCTGCCAAATATCTCAGCCTTCCTCTCCTGGGTGCACATATCTCTTCCTCTTTGCAGCTCCATGTGTGCAGCTACCTGCCTTTAGTGGAGCTTTGACCATTGCAATACATTGGGGGAGAAAAGATGGAGCTTTTCCAAACTGTCCATTCACCTCAGCTGAGCAAGTGGACTAAGGCAGACAGCTTATTCTCCATTTGACAAGTTGAGGTGATCATTAAAATTATTTTCTCTTTCAAAATGGATTTACTGGAGAACCCTTGCAGAACGGGGGCTGAGCTATCCCAATCCCTCAGCACAAGGAGAGATGTCTGTGCAAAATGCTACATTTTTTGTGTGGCATGGTTTGGCACTGAACATACATTTGCCATCTCCAGATTTTAATCACTGTGTCCCATGATAAACTGTTACGGGTTTATTGGGGTTTTGTTCCTGTTACTAAGAAAAAGGCACAAGCAAATAGCATGTTAACATGTTTCTCCTCTCACAGACAGAACCTGTATGTCTGTCTGGACAGTGATAGTTGAGTATAAACTTTAATCCATCTCCACTTTCACAGCAGAAGAGCTGAATATGAGGCACCTCTGGAAAATTACTCTGTGAGGTGTCCTGAGAGGTATTAAATCAGTGGAAACGGTGGATGAAAAGAGGAGATGATCAGCCAACAGATTTCCTTGGGAAGGCTGGTATAAAGAAAGTTTGTTAACTAGGATTTAAATATGAGATTCTGGCTTCAGTTTATCTCTATATTCCAAATACCAAATAGAAACTGTATGGCCTGTTTGTCAAGCTGTAATAGAGGCATTGAAAACAATTTAATTATTTAGCAAAAGAAGGAGAAAAACGAGTCATTAAACTGAAGCACTAATGGAATTTTAAAGTATTATTAAATAAATATTTTAAATCAAAGTTGGTTAGTGTTTTATAAGTAAACAACCTATAGTCAAAGTAGTACGAAGTAATTTGTTTTATATAACCCTAAAGTTACAATTAAAAGTCTTTCAAGATTACATGAACTAATTCTGATGTTTTATTTCTGGTTTAGATTACAGACTTGAAATTTTGAAATTCCACCTGTGACAAATATAAAGTGAATATAGCAAGTAGGAACGAGGGTAGAAGTATGCAGCCAAGTGTTTAATTCAACAAACATCTCATTTCAGGATATGTGAGTTCTTGGTAATAATACTTTGTACTTGGTAGCTGCTGCTCTCCTTTTTCCCAGGCCATGCTGTCACACTGAGCTGACACCTGCTGTGCTGCAAGTGGTTTTCACAGGTATTTTCTAGGTTTTATTTTGCATCCAGCTTCTTCCAAATGCTCAGCCTGCACTTGAATATAATGTGTAAAAAAAAATTAAGCTCTTCATTCACATTATTGGTGTTTAAATCAACATCGTGTCTCTGAAACTCCAAGGCAACCATTCCTTATTTCAGTGAATTAAGCTTCTTCACATTAAGAAGTCCATTCAGGATCAGAGCTCCCTCCGTTCCAGAAATGCAAGCAAGAGTGGTGTTTTCCAGGGGAAGATTGAATAATAAAATATTCCTTGAGCCAAATGAAGCGAGAGAATGACTTCAACAAGATGATGCAGCATTGCCAATGTGGTTTATTCAGACTACTGTAATGACATTGTCTGGCTGCCTCTCAGACCCTTTTTAACAATTTGATCAATTTCAAACAAACTCTGTGGAAAAGCAAAGCTCTTTAAGAAATGAAAGTTACTACGAGTTTAGTGTGGACAAGGAAGAGCAAGGAATATTATAGAGCAGGACAAACAGTGTAGGGTTTAGAACAAATGTCTCACTCCTGCTCTGGGGATGCAGGGCAAGATGAGGGTGGTGTGTAGGGAAAGTAAAGAGCATTGCAATTCAGTGATCCTAAGGAGTACTTAAAGAGATGAGCTGGAGTTATGGTCAGAGTGAGTATGAGAAAGGGCAGAAGTTGCTAGGAAACCCAGATTCCTTCGTTATGCTGCTCAGGAGATGACTTGCTTAATGCAATGGGTGAATTTTCACTGCATAGGTGACAAGCCATACATTTCATGGCCACAGACATTGACTTTACTGGTAGATCTGGAGCACACCTTGTGTTGTGGGCAGCCCATCATATTTGACCTGTCTGGAGTGATGGACAGTGGTAAATTGGAATAGGCAGCAGCAGATGTTTTGAGACAAGCTGAGGACTGCAGTACTCTGAGGAAGAGCACTAGTGCACCTTGCAAACGGTGCTCTGCTGCCAGGGAAGGAAAATGATTGAGGAACTGCCTATAGGAAACCCAGGACAGCTGAAACCTATGTCCCACCAACAAGGTACCACAGGGGTCTAAACAAAATGACATCTTGCAACCTATGGCATGAAGACAAAATGCAGACTAGCTGTTTTTCTGATGTTGGATGAGAGGGCAAATCCAGGGACCATTCAGAAGGGCTCTTTGGAAGGGGTCGGATGAGCAGACTCCTGTTCACCCTTTCTCTGGTTTCTACCCCAGAAGTCTCTTTTGTGTCCAGCAGCTGCATTTACCCTGGCTTGGTGGGAGGTGTGGGTAGCCAGCTCTCTTGCAGCAGGCTCTGCCAGCCTCCTGATTTCTGTCTCTCCTGGATGTGTGCTTACTGCTGGAGGCATGTACAAAGCTGTCAAGAGCAGAAGCAGTGCAGGCAGCTTGCATCACATTCCTCAAACTGTTTCTCAGCAGGGCACTTATTCCAGGGCTGTATTTCCCCTTCATTGATTATCTCTGCCATTGTCGGTTTGACATCTTACATGGGAGTCCTGCTTGGTTCCTTATCATAGCAGTATGAGGAATGATCATTCCCCAGTGACACCCATTGATAACAGTGACTACTAGCTGGGAAGGGAGGCAGACTATAGTAGGAATACGCTCAACAGAGGTGCTGTTATTCTTGGGACAGAAGGCTTCTGCAGAGGAGGAGAAGAGCTTGGGGAGTGGACAGGGGGGTCCAGTCATTGCTGATGCTCTCTAGGCTCAGCAGCTGGAGAAAAAACATTGGCTAAGAATGGTCAAAGCTGGGAAGGGAAAAAAGCAAGGAGGGAGAGGAATGAAATGAAAGGAGCTAAGAGCCATGCTGGAGAGCATACAGACAGCCTGGTGACCTCTGGTGCATGAGGGATGAAAGGAACAGTGATTGACTATGTGGATCATCTGGATAACCATCTTCTGGATTTCAACTGTCCTGGTAGGTGCTTAGAGATGTTTATTCCCAATTGCATTCAATCACATGTTGTCCGAGTAAGTGGACCTCTATTCCATGAAGTAATAATGTCTTTGTTTAAAAAGGTCTATGTAGAACCTGGGATTTTTAAATTTTATTCTTGTTTCTGCTTCTGCCTATATTAATTGACCATGGCCAGATGGTTAGATGCTGGATGCCTCAGTTTTCCCACATCAGTGTTACTAACCTGCTTTGCTAAACATAGCAGGTTCTGTGATGAAGAAAAGATTTTATACCATTTTGAAAAGCTTTGCTGACTTACACCAGCAAGTAATCACCTAACGGGGTATGCCCACTGCTACCAATGACGCCTTTGACTCAGATTGAAGGAATGCAAAGTAATGTTTGACCCACCAAGTTTGGTTTCTTTGTTTTAGCTTTATTGCTTTACTGAGAATTTAAGTGGCAGACTGTCACTGCTGAGCTTCAGGCACAAAGATCAGTCGGCAAGGACAGCTGAACCCAGGCTGTTATGTGCAGGTGTTGCTTGCCTCATTTAGATTTTGAAAGCATATTAAAACAAGACTGAAATATGTCCAGCTTGGGTGTGAGAAGTTGAGAAAAGATCAAACTCTTGGCAAATAAAAAAATTATTGTTTCATTGCAACTAATGGAAAAATCAGTTTGTTCCAGCAGGGGTTTTGGTTCAAACTCCTGATCAGAGGAAAACCTGATCTCTGCCTGAATATTTTAATTGCAGAGTGAATACAATCTCCAAATGTTCTTTGCCTTTTCATTGTCTTCCACAATAAAAATTGTGGCTGTGATGGTTTTCTTGTAATTTTCATTTCTTACTCTTAGGTACTATCTAAAAGACTTTGTAAATATCTGTCATTGCTCAGAGAGCCACTGAGAGAATCTCCTTCCACTTGTATTTTTTTCTAATCCTTCAGAATACCTATTTTTATTTTGCCAGACATCTTTTGTTTTCATTTAAATTTGTTCATTAAATAAACCCCACCTATTTTCAAATCAAATGGCTGTGAATTCTGTGGCTGAAAATACTATTTATATTAAATAGACTTTAGATGCATTCAATTCACAGGTTAGAAACTGTAGTTTGCTATTGCTGTGAATATCATATACTGCAGTTTTCTGCTCATTCTGGACACCTAGTTATCACAACTATTTCTGTTAGGAGTTGTTTTGGTATCTTATCTTGCCTTTAAACAAAATATAAGGATATTTTGCCCCCTCATCAAAATCAGACAACCTGTGAGCTGGGAGCTGCTTCAGTGAACTGTTTAGGAAGAGGTGAAGAAACTGCAAGTCCAGGTGCCCATTTTCCTCCTTGATTTCAAGGTGTGGGGGCAGGCTATTTTCTCCCTGTTGCAGATGGTAAACACGAGCAAGACTGAACACAGCTGATAGCAGAGCGGGGTTATCTGGCTGTAGCATGGGAAGTGGGATTTCACATCACTCGGCAAACAGCCACAGAGGACCAGTGACAACCCTGCTCTCAGCCAGCCTGCCCCGTTGGATGGCAGCGTTGGCAACGAGCGACCAAGGGATGGTGTTTTCAGAAAACAATATCTTTAAACCAGTACCTGAAGCTCTCTGCTTTCTCTAGGCTTAAAATCCTGTTACCTGCATGTCTATTACCAGGCAGCAGTATCTACTTAATCAGAAGAATAGGGTGGACATCACTTGGTGGGGTAATGTAGTAATCATAAAGTATTAACTGCACCATATTCCTGTTTGTGTAGCACATTTTATGTCAGAAAATAACGCCGTACCAGATTACCACAGCTGAATGTACTAAAAGCTCATGCCCTCATTCTAGCTACAAAGAAACAATACAGGCTTTAAATCTCTTCCTAAAACAAAAGCATTCTTTGGCCCTATATGTCTAAAAGCAATCAGTGCTCACAGGATGTATAGCCTTTTTTAAAGTGAGTAGTTTTCCTGTTTCTGAGATCATTACTAATGTGAGTGCTAGAATTTATTTTTACCTATATTCTGCATGATCTTGAGTGCACTTGCATGCAGACCAGACTTATTCTGTTGGCCATGTCCAGTGCTCAGCACTGATATTGTTTTTAATGTAATTTTAATGTAACTTTTCAACACAGATAGTATAGCACAAGTATGTTGTAGGTCTTAACTGTCTCATTTGTATTTGTGAACTCAGAAAATGTATTAAATTGCTTAACTATCAGTAATCAAAAGGATAACAATAAGAATGATAAATAATGCACGTTTTTAAAATATGTCAATATTTAGAAATTATTGAAATCAACCTTCAGCTAACAACTCAAATTACTAAATGTAATTACATTCCAGTCAGATATTTTTATTATTTTCAAATATTAAATGGATTTTAATGATTTTTAAAAATAATACATGCATTTAAATCCTGTCATAAAATAATTAGTTTATTATATCTGAAATCTTTAATGTGTGATTCTAGAAAATTAATTACATTATGCAAAACCAAACAGTTTTTAGTTTGTTTCTATCGTGCTGCATGAAGACAAGGGAGAAAGGTACTGAAGTCAAATACAACAGATCAATTAAATGAGGAATGATACACTGTTGAAAAGATCAAACTTGGTTCAGAAATACAATAGTCGGAATATTTCCAGTCAAAATGAGTGGAAATATAGAAAGTGATGTCTGTTAGGCTAAAATTTAATAGTAGAAAAGTAATAGCTCTCATTACAACGTTTTCAGTGATCATTCTTTATCCTAAATCTAATCTGAAAGTAATAAACAATGCTACAATATTAATTAGTTGAGTAGTAATATGATGCTGCTGGATTAACTTTTCCTGTGCAAAACACATTAAAAAATTCTGACATACTTTTCAAATAGCCCATACTGATTGTTTTTAAAGTATGTGTATGTATATACATATGCATATATATGTCCATGTAAGTTCCATAGTGGGAATTCATAAATATTTTTTGATTTGTTAATGAGGGAGGAATTATCAAATTTGTTATAATGGGAACCTGTTTATACTCATTATTTTTATTGTTAAAAACAATAGAAACTGGTAAATTAATAGAAATGGGATAAGTATTTTTTTTTACATAACAACTGGGACATTCTCCTGCAAATAATTTTGCAATTTTTTTTTATACATGCATTTTTAATGGTTGGTAACTGTTCTGTACACTCATTTTGCTCTAGCTACATAGAACATAAACTGCACATTTAATTGCTACATCAGCACTGAGCTAAGACTGATTTGTGAGAAAGAAGCATGGGACAAGACAGGTAGGGGAGAAAATTACCTTAGGACAAATTACCATTTAGGTTCTTACAAAAGTCCGGGTGAGATTCTGCTTTCAGGTTGGCTCTTGCAGCTTCCTGATCAGTATAAGTGAAATAGACTTCAGTGGTCTGCAATCACTGAACATATATGGATCACTTGTGCCCAGGAAAATTACTTGCCACGTCTATAATTTAACAGAGCCATAGGCAAGTAATTAATTCTCTGCTGCTCAATGAGAGTCCAGCATTGCCCTGGATGTTTTGTCAGTCTTTTGGAAGAGCATCCTCCTCATGTATTTAATTTAGCAGAATAACACTTTAATTTTTTCTCAATAACAGTAACATCAGCAAAAGGGAGAAGGCAGAAACTCACGCTGTCTTTGCCTTCTGCTATTATTTAAAAAAACCCCAACAAAACAAACAGACTTAATTAGAAAATTTGACCATATTTCAAGGAAATACTGCCCACTATCAGTAGTAAGGGTGCAAGGTAAATGTGAGCATAAGAGTGGTAAATCCTGTCAAGAGGATGAAACTTTTAAGAGGAAAAGTGATTCCACTGCTTTTAAAATTTGCAGATCAAAGCTGTCCCACCTGTCTGTGACCTCCTGAGCGTCCTGAAAAAGGAGGAAGAAAACTGTGCTGAGACCCTCTCCCTAGAGGCAAAGAACAGAACACCTGGAAATGATCTGCTTCTGAGCTCAGGTAAAGGCTGGATGGGTGTGCACATTAAAAAACTGCTCTCAAGTGAGCTGGGTGGCCTCACAATCAGATACCCCCACATTTCTTTCCATAGGAGGCATAGAACTCATATGCATCTCTCATTTAGGAGTAGAAAACCAAGAAAGATCTTTTACAAGTCTCTCAGAGTGTGATTTTAACCTTACTGTGACAGCAATAGTCATAGGAGCCTTTTAACTCAGCAGCTCAAGTGCAGTTCTCACAATTATGGAGCACATCAGCAACAAAATCTTGCAAATTGCAAAAGAGTTGGAATTATTTTCATCTTGGACAAAGATAGGCCAGCCCATTAAGTGCAAGTTTACAATGTTTGCCTTCAAAATTAACGAATGCCAGCAGCCAACATTGAAATCACGTGGCCTGAATGTCCTTGTTCCTTCCTCCTTGCTCTAACTTAATGTCACATAGCAGCTCTTACATTTCAGAGAATATTTATGTTTTTTAAATCAAGGAGTTTTTTGACCTGGGAAGGTCTTGTGATCACCACATAGACAGCTTTACTTTCACAGCTGAGCAAGTGTGTTCATGTGCAAGGGGTCTCAGAGAGATAACAAAAGCTTGCCTGTGAATTGAGTGTTAGCTCCTCCAGGCAGCAGCTGCGTCAGCATCACATTGAATGGAGACAACAAATGTGACTATTTTTTTTGTGCATGACCAGCTATCACCACTGAGGACGGGTTTATGTCATTAAGATTTCAGACTGAACTGTTTGTGGACCATGAACATGACAAGGTCCTCAGCAGAGTGGAAACTGCTTTGGGCTCAGGGCTACTTAAGTAGCAGAAAGCTTTAGGCTGAAAGTGGTCAGTGACTAAGCCCCCCTCTGTCTCTGTAACTCCGCAAACCCAACTTCTCCTGATAGTGAAACTCCAAAAGAATAAAGAGGGATAAGGTGCACATCTTTCCCCAATTAATGGTTCCACAAGAGAGAGCTCAGGAATTTCCTTCTGCTGGTCTTTACTCAAAAAGGGTTTCTTACCTTAGTAAATTCTGGAGTAATGTTTTTATTCTGGGAAATAATGCATCTGAAAATATCTTCAGCCTTTGATTATCTACATGTCTGAGGTTCTTGTGCAGAAAATCCCATACCGGATCTTCAGTTTGAAGGAGAACCAAAGCTCTGGAATTCAGTGCATGCCCTTGGTGAGTAACACAGAGAGACAGAAAGGCAGTGCTGCAGGGTGTAGGTCACCTTCCATACCCCAGCAGAACTCCAGTTTCAGTGGCTGTTCTGAGAGGGTCATCCAACAGGCAAGTCACACTGTCAGAAGCCTGGCCTGGAAAGGTACAGTAAGGGCAAATTTCGCTAGCATATTGGTGTGTATCCATGTTTTGCCCTGACCTGTAAATGTGACGACCTTTCATTTACAGTCCCAGGGTCTGACAGAACTTGGAAAAGCTTTGCTCTTCTGAAGGAGAAAAGTCATTGAGACCCACAGCCAAGCCCAGAGACTCGGCTGTTGACTCCAGCAGTCTTGGCATTATGAAAGATGTGAACAGATGGGATAAGGCTCTGGAGGGCAGGGGAGCCCAAGCAAGCTGGCTAATATTCAAACACCATTTCCTCCAGGCTCAGTGTATCCCAAAGAACAGGAAGTCTAGTAAGACAATTAGGAGACCTGCATGGTTGAGCAGGGAACTCTTGGTAAAACTCAAGTTGAAGAGGGAAATATATAAAAAAATGGAAGGAGGAACAGAGAACACCTGGGAAGAATATAGGGAGGTTGTCAAAGGATGCAGGGATGTGACAAGGAAAGCTAAGGCTTCCCTTGAAATTAAGCTGGTGAGGGAGGTCAAGGACAACGAGAACCCCACCTTGAGTACTGTGTCCAGTTTTGGGCACCCTAGTTCAGAAAAGACAGAGATTTACTGGAGATGAAGTCCAGTGCAGGGCTACCAAGATGATTAAGGGAGTGGAGCATCTCCCTTAAGAGGAGAGGCTGAGAGAGCTGGGGCTCTTTAGCCTGGAGGAGACTGAGGGGGGTCCTCATCCATATCTATAAGTATGTTAAGGGTGAGTGTAGGGAGGATGGAGCCAGACTCTGCTCAGTGTCATCCAATGACAGGACAAGAGGCAATGGGTGCAAGTTGGAGCACAAGACATTTAGAGTAAACACAAGGAAAAACTTTTTCACAGTGAGGGTGACAGAGCTCTGGAATGGGCTGTCCAGGGAGGTTGTGGAGTCTCCTTCTCTGGAGACACTTAAGATCCGCCTGGATGTGTTCCTGGGTGACTTGGTCTAGGTGATCCTGCTATGGCAGGGTGGTTGGACTAGATGATCTTCTAGGTCCCTTCCAACCCCTAACATTCTGTGATTCTGTAACATACAGAGGGGTATTTATGGTGATACAAATATGACACTAATACTGTTCCTCTGTCCTTTCCCCAGTATAAATTCCTAGTCAAGTTGTATAATTTTTTGTTTAGGAAAGGATTACATAAAGAAAACATTACAGTAACAAAATTAAAGCTTTAGAAAGACTGAAACGTGAGCTAAAAATTTCACACCTCATTTCTTTCATCTTTCCAGGGCCATTCAATAGTTATCAGAAGATAGATGGGTAGCTAAGGGCCTGATGCAAAGGACACAAGCTGCTCCTTGTCTGGTTACTAGAGAGACCAGGAGAGTCAAGGAGCAGAATGGGATGAGCCTACATATTGCTGGGGCTCACTTGAGGCAAGCAGAACCTGTTCTGTCTTATCCAGGTCTTGACAGACCTCAGCAGTACTTGATCTGTCTCATCCAGCTTGCTTTTCAGAGTACTTTGTTCCCACAGCTGCCTTGGTCCTCGGGAGACATTGTATGGTGCTTTGTTGCTTGAAGATGTTTCATAGTGTTTTGCTACTGGGAGAAGTTTCATGGTGTTCTGTCATCGGGAGATGCTGGATGCTGTTTCATTGTTGCCCCCCCAGGAAGATGTCCTGGAATGTGGGATAACATGAGCTGTTGGCCTTCCTCTGCTGTGGGACAGACTGTCAATGCTCACTGCCCTGAATTCTTCCAGATGCTGACTGGGAAAAAAGGTAACACTAAAAATATGCTTTTCTCTCCCAGGAGTTATTTAATTGTTCTTTTACTTTTAAATGTCTTATTTACAAAAATGCCACTGTCAGGTCTGAAATTGAAGTTAAATTGCGTCTACTTATCAGCTCAATTTCCAACACAAAGTTAAATGTGGGAAAACCTGGAATTAAAGCAGCAAGATGTTTTATTTATTTTTCTTAGCCAGGTGGGAGAAAAGTGCAGGAAGTATTCTGAGAAGTCGTGGGGTTTGTTTTTTGTTTGTTTTCCTTTCTTTTTAGCATGGTTTGTTAAGGGAAAGTTTCTTCCATTCAGGCTCTGTGTTTATGTATTTCTTTATTTCCCCTTCTAATAACTAGAGCCATTGGCTGATCTCAATTGAGCCTGACAGGGACAAAACTAAATGGCATTAAGTTAATACAATTTTTGGCAAAAGAGCCAGCGAGGTCAGGGGGAAAAGATCCTTTTTTTTTTCCCTCATGAGGAGGAAATCTGCACTGGGAATTCATACTATGTCTGCGACAAGCTCCACAACATGTAGCACAAATTCCTTACTCAAAAAAATATGAGCTCAAGCAACATTTGTTGTCCTTTTCTGGGACATTTCTAAGCTAGAAAAGAAGTGAAATTTATTGATAGTATGCTACAGTAATCATGAGCCATTAAGATTTGCCGGCTTTTTGTTTATTTCTACTTTTCAGCCATGCCTGAGAAATGTGCTTACATTTTTCTTTAGAGAGTTTATGATTCAAATCGGAAGAGGATTTTGCATTCTTCAGTTAAAGGACGTGGATTAATGAGTTTCAGTACTTACAGAATCAGAGAGATTCATTTTAGGGAGGGAGATAGGGATAGGAGACCAAGTATTAGATTGTCTAATAAAAATTAGATAAATCAGAGGAGAAGCATTTAGTACTCTCAGACATAAATCATCCAGATTAAATTAAATACTGTGCTACTTTCTGAACACATGAACAGTAGCTGCCAATTGAATCCTATAATCTGGTTTAGAGACAGAGGATAAACTACACAAACCCACAGATAGATGAGGAAATAATCCGTCTGGCACAGGCTAACAAATCTTTAGCACATACCGTCCCTTAAATGCCTTAAAAAACTCCCTGCTGGTAAAGCCACCAGAGGGAACTGTTCCCTGCCTCTAGTCTTCGTACCGGGGAGGAAAAGAGGAATTTGTACAGCCAAAGGTCGTAATTACATCTCAAATGTGCATTGCGTTATCTTGAAAGACAGTCTAACAGCTTTAAACTTTAGTTGCCCTCTTTATCGAGAAGATGAGAACTGAACCACTTTGGATAACCAATAATCAAAGGGACTGTTCAAAGCAGAAAGCCGAGATGCTTTGCCAAATGCCAAAACTGGCATTTGCATCTCATTTCAGTCTCTGCATCTAGCATTTTGGGTCATACTCAGCAATAGTTTATTCTCATAGCCAGATTTTTATCTGATTTTATACTGCAGTTGGCTTGTGACTCATGCATTTAATTACTGCTACAGTGGTTGACTTGTTTGAAACAATTGGATGCAAAAGGGAAACTAATATCTGTTCTCTTGAAAAAAAACCATAAAGTTTACTGTCCTCACTGCTTACAAAGAAGATGGGCAGCCACAAATGCCAAAGACCCAAATGTTAAGGGACACAGATAGCACTGAGCTCTGGCCAAACCCTGGTCTCTGTGCTGTTGAACTTTGTGCTGACATAGCCCAGACTGTCTGGCCCCTTCCCACATAACAGACCAAAGAAACAAAATAATCTGGAACCAAGTAAAATAACCAAAATTCACATCCAGACCTGCACATTGTGCCTCAGGCAAAAAAAATGAGTAAAGGTGTGACAACTGTGAAGATTCAAAGGCAGGGAAGGTCACATCAGATGACTCCGGTGCCATGGCCATTCCTTTAGCCAGTGATCCCCCTTGCCTAGTCAACTCCAAAAGTGTACAAGGTAGCAGGAAACACCAAGCACCAATGGTTAGACAGACTGCAGACCCCGAGTGAAGCATGCTGAAGTCTGCCCAGTGTGTGTCACCCATAAGTAAGTAGCTTTGTTAAAATTGTGTCCATGCCTACCACTAATATGTCCTGCATAGTCTCCTATGCTTTGCATGTAATGTCATCACATACGCACACCAACACAGAACCTTTTCTGATCTTCTTTGACACCCTCAGGCAAAAACTAGTTACAGACATGTTTACAAGGGCAAAACTCCGCTCAGAGTTAAGTATGTGTATCTTAATAACTGAAGAGGAAGAAAAGAATTTGATCCAGGTTGGGGAGAATTGTTTGGGAGAGCTTTTTGCCTTCTCTGTTTCTGCACTGTAGCAGGGCACAGAAAACCTGGCTTAAAAACAAGTCTGGCCTTTTCAAAGATGCTAAAATGGAACAAGATATTCATAAAAGCAACAGAATAATAGTCTGATACTGACACACCCAGAGCTCTTCCCACATGGAGGTCTCAGCACGTTTGCTGTGCCTTGCAGTTTTAGAAAGGTGAGTTCAAATCAAGTACAGACATGCTGTCAGGTCACCAGAATTAGCCCAGAGGTAGCAGGCAGACCCTGACAGTCTCAGCATGGCTCCAAAGAACATAAACCAGTGTCAAACACTGCTGCATGTGCATCTCCTTATGTTCCCTCAACACTGTAAGGATGTTATTCAGGATCTGGATGCCCTAGAGTCCCATGGCTAAACGTGTGGGCAAAACCAGACTTTTATGGTGTCTTCTGGCAAGGCTTCTGCTAAGAAGGCCAGTATTGTCATAACTGCATCAAAACCAGGATTTTCACTTATGTTTCTGAAGTGTGGCTTCTTCCTGACAGATGAATGTGATTAGGATGGAGCAGTAGTTTAACTTCTTTCTAACAGTTTATCATTTCTACAGCACATAACCCACATGCCTGCTAGGGTCATTTTCTTCCAATGAGATTGTGAGGTGTTCCTACTTTCACTTTAGTGTCAAACATGAGTATAGACATGTCCAAACCTGCTCTATTCAAACTTGTGGGGGATCCATCTCACTGAACTTTAAGAATCTAAAGTCAGACAACCCAGCAGAACTGCCCCCTGCATCTGAAAATGAGGTAATTCTGCAAATGCCTTTTTCTCCCTTGACTAGAAAGACAGCCATGAGGGACATAGTTGGATTCAAACCTTTAGCTTTCAGAAGTCTAAGTGAGTTAAATCCCATGCTAGCCTTTAATTCGCAAGTAAGCAAGTAACTCAACAGTCTAAGATAATGCCCAGACTTGGCTGCAGGGACAATCCTTTTAGTTTTCATTTAAATCTCACAAAAAAAATTATGACTTCTGAAGTTCTGCGTTGTCTTCACACCATGACAAACCATGGTAAAGAGGTAGGAGCATTCAGGAAAGTATCAGGTTTGCACAGAGTATGACTATGATTGAACAAGTCATGTGTTTGCTGATCTTGGAATACTGGCCAAGAAAAACGAGATGTACCGAACAGTATTATTTATGTTGCAATTAATAAAAACACATCCATCACAGTCATTCCTGGGTTGGCAAACAATATTATGACCCACAAGTACATTGGGCAAGTATCAACATAATTAGCTCAGCTGCATTTCACCTCCAGCAGAGTGCACTGCCTGAGGGAAAATCTTCTTTCCTCTTGGAGCAACACCACACTTTGGTAACTGACACCCCTCCATACCCCCACCCCGAGGAGAATGAAGATACAATTGGAACTTATCACACCTGCTTTTGTCTTTTTTTTTCTTGTTACCACATAGGTTTTGTCTACCGAAACTGTACCAGAGAGGGTTGGTCAGACCCATATCCAAGACCCGATATTGCTTGTGGCTACAATGTCAATGACACGACAAATGAGATGAGAGTGAGTCTAAGACCCTGTGACCACTTATCTGCTTCTTTGGGGAGAAACTGAATGATGTAATTTAACTCAGTTCTTTTTCAGCATAAATGCTTCCTCCAAATGACCAGAAAGGTTTGGTCAGGGTAAAACTGACCTTTATTTATTTATTTTTTTTTAAAATATTGGGTTGATTTCTACCAGACAGTCAGAGGTAAATGTGTGAATATATGTTCCCCTGCAGCGTTCCTATTTCATGACTCTGAAGACCATGTACACCATTGGATACTGCACCTCCCTCGTGACGCTGACAGTAGCCTTGGCAGTCCTGGTCTCTTTTAGGTGAGGAGAGGCATCTCTGGTTTGTGTTTAGCCAGGACTTCTGGTCATCTCAGCTGATACAGATTCTTCTGAAGGCTTTCAGAACAAGTTAAAAATTTAAGTATTTCTGAAAACCTGCACAGAAAACAGTGACCAATGAGTCTTGTCTCCTAGAAAATGTCAGGGCTGCTCCTCATATTATGGTTTTCTATCCTTTCCAAATGTAGCTGGATGTATTTTGCACACTGAAGTTTGCACATTGAAGTTTGCACCAACTCTCTGCTGAGGTCTTTCGATGACCTCAGTGTCCCTCAGGAAGAGTGTCTTTCACCTTTCTGTTCTTTTCCTCACTTGAGACCATGGGTAAAACTTTAAGTGCCAATGCAGTGACTTCCAGGAAGGTTTTTCAGTTTTATGAGAGCAACTTGACAGTCTGCTTATCTTCACTCATCCTTATAACCTGGAATTTGTACTTTGCTGCTTATTCAGTGAAATTAGTTTTCCTTACAGTGTGTCAGGGTGGCATCTCTAGGCAGAGAACCCCAACAACTTTGCAGACTTGTCTTCAGGCTGCATGGCCTCTGGCCCCAGATTATGTAGGGATTTAATACAGAAAACACTGCAGACATGAGTACATTGTGCAGGCAAACCAAATAAATCCACCGAGATGTGGATGAACACCTTGGGTTCATGTTGCTCCAGAAGGGAGGCCAGCTAGACCAAGCATAATGCCATGAAATCGCAGTTCTTCTAGCAATGCTCAGCTTGTTTCGGTACCTGATGAAGCAGAGGTCCCTTCAGCTTTTCAAGGCCTTCTCCAGTGTATCCCTTTTTGGAAATGCATTAATCTTCCTTTCACAGACAGAAAACCAATGTTTTTAATTTGTCAGTTTAGCATTAACAAGTATTGCAGCCTGCTGTTTACATCCACAAGGTGCTCATGCTGGCTAGGAACATAACTTCACAGAATCTCTCTTTCTGTAACAGAAGACTTCGCTGCACAAGGAACTACATCCACATGCATCTCTTCACATCATTCATTTTGCGAGCCTCATCCAACTTCATCAAGGATGCTATTTTATTTTCCTCTGAGGATATAAACTACTGTGGGGCATACACGGTAACCGTCTCCCTTCCAGCTTGCTCCGTGGGTCTGTTTCCCTGCAGGATCTCAGCAGCAGTTAGTGTGCAGGGAGGGAAATCTCTGTCTCAGCTTTCCATTCAGCATGAGGGGTTATGGGAAAGGTATGCCCTGTCCCTTCTCTGTAGTTCAGTCCTGGTGGTTTTTCGTGGATGAGATTTCCCCATCTGGAAGTTTTCTGCACTGATGGCATAAGGACACAAAAGCAGTCCTGACTGGAGCATACAGTGAGAATTCCAGGTGCAGTCCCTCCTGGCTATAGATGCCCTTACAAGTATTGGAGCAGAGGGCATACAGGTCAGTGAGAAATTAGTACCTTGATTGTGGTGGCTAGGTGGCCACAGAAGACACCAGGAGTTCAGCACATTGTCCCAGACATGAGTATCTCAGTCTGCGAATACAGAACAGACAACCAGGTTGGAGCTTCTTACATGAATTTTAGATCCTGGTAGATGGGGCTAGAAGGACAAGTACAAGACCACATTAAGTATTGCTGACATAGTACAGTGTGAGACCTAATAGTAAAATGTTTATACACCTTGAGTATCTGGAAAAGGAACCTCCCAAATTTGCACTTTTTTTTTTTCCCATTTTGCATTGGCAGCAAAATATCTTTAAAGGGGTGGGGTGGCAGAGTCATGGTGGGGTAGTAGGGTTGTGGCAAGAGGGGAAGCACTAGAGACAATCTTCAATGCTTTAAAACAAAAGATAAGAATTGTTTTTCCCCTTATTTATGCTGGATTTTTGTTGCTGAACATTTTAAACAAATTTTAACTTGTCTTTATCAACCCTTATTAGGAAAAGAAGATTGGCAAATACTTTCTTGTGCTTCTCAAAGGTGATATTAGTGCTGCTGATACAAATAAGGTAGTAATAGTGAAACTCTTCTAAGTGAGACAGCAACCTAAACCCACAAGTTCATATTTAATTCTTGCTAGTGAGACAGCTAATGCATCAATGAGTGCCAGTCCTGCTTTCTTGTCATGTGAATGCCTGTCTCAAGGCCACCATTTAGTCCCCTAATTGCTATGAGATCTCTGTTTCCCAAGATCTGTTTACAGCTAGTGCTCTCTGTTTGAAGGTAGATACAATCCCAGACAGGAGCTAATTATCCTCTCTTTCCTCAGGCTGGGTGTAAGCTCACCATGGTGTTCTTTCAGTATTGCATCATGTCTAACTACAGCTGGCTCCTCGTGGAGGGACTGTACCTCCACACTCTCCTGGTTATTTCTTTCTTCTCGGAAAGGAAGTTCCTCTGGTGGTTCATCGCCCTTGGATGGGGTACTGGTTCTCCTTTCAGTAAGAGTAACCGTGGGTTTTGCCTTTGGGATGGATTTGTGGAGCAGTAACTAGCTTTTCCAATTGCAGGTGCCCCAACTGTGTTTGTGGCTGCATGGGCAGCTGCAAGGCAACTCCATGAAAATACTGGGTAAGTTGTGTGGAGTGGGGAAAGGTGTCATGCTGGGGGGAGCATGCAGCCCTCATGCCCAGAAAGCTCCCCAGAATCCTGCTCATTTCTAACCAATGGCAGCCAAAACAACCAACCAACCTCCACGCTGCTGTGGTGTGAGCCTGGATCCCACTGTAGGCAGGAGTAGAGAGGTCCAGCTGAGCAACCTGAGAAAAAGCTTCAAACTTCATTTGAGCATTTTCAAGGATAGGAGGTAGTCTTTGAGAACTGACTCAGCCCATGATGTTTCAGCATCTGTATTTGACTTCCTGATCAGTTAACATTGTTCCTTTCTTTTCTCAAAACTCTTCTTCCAAATTTTGAATAGTTGTTGTACTTGGAGGGCAGGACATAATTTTGTCTAGTGCAGGTGGGCATTTATCTGTCAGAAACATACCACTAAGTGAGAACAGGGAAATAACTTTGTAGAAGGGAATAGGAGCCTATCTAAAGTGCAAAACAGACTAAACCTCTTTGAAAAGACAGTGTTTTGATAACTGACTGCACCTTCTCTTCTATTTTTTACAGGTGTTGGGACATTAATACTAATGCCAATACCTGGTGGATCATTAGAGGCCCTGTAGTTTTCTCTATTTTTGTAAGTCTTTTGGGGAACAAGCAGATTCAAATTGTTTTTTAAAATACTGTGAAATCAGAGATCATCCACTCAACATGCTTTAGAAGTGTGTTGATGAACTGATCTTAGACATGTGTCTGAATTGGTGTGACACATTAATTACTGCTTAAGCAACTTCTGCTCAGCAGGATTTAGTCAGTAACTAATATCCCAAAGCCAAGTTCACGAGGAAAACTAGAAAGTCCTCTCAAGAAGAAAAAGCCTGAAGATCAGATTTCCACATCCTGTTGATTTCATATGAACTTGGTTAGCTTGTGGAAGCTTGTTTTGGACTGTTTCAAGGAAGGGTCTCGAGGAGAAACGAAGAGGCTCTATATTTCAGTACAATCGCCTTTGTGTTTCCCAGTCAATGCCCCTCTCAACAAAAAAGCCAAAACTAACTTGCCTTACATGATCATTAGCTTTTGTTTTCAGCAATGAAAGGAGCTCACAGGCTGCACATACCACATGTTAGTGGACTGCAATTATACTATTATGTCATTGCTCACTGAAGAAAGGCACAGACATTTAAACTCGGGGTGAACAAGGCAGTAGCGATGTCAGGAACAGTTTTGTAATATACAGTACTCAGCACCTATGTTTTTAACGTTTGCTGGTGCTCATCTCCAGCACCTTAAGTATCAGAGGATTGGAGCTGCTTTTTGGAGATAGTTATTCTTCCCAGTGGAGATGTTCTACAGCAGACCATGATGCAATGATCTATCTGAAGCCCTCATACAGAAACACAGGAACTGCTAGTTATGCTCAAGTAACCTGCTGACACTCCAAGTGAGAACCAAGAGCTGGTCTGCAAAACAAGCTACAACACTTGCATGCTCTCTTGGAAACCCAAGCAGCAGAGGTGTTGGGTTAAAGTTGTGCTCCCATTTACCACAGAGAAATCCTTCAACCCCACAAGACAAGCTGAAGAGTGTACAAACGATTCAGGATTAAATAAAGCAGGCTACTGCATTTATTTTTCTTAACGAAAAAAACACGCTCCAGGAGCCACTCAACAATATTTAAATACCAATAAGGCCCAGGCTTTCTGCAAGGTGAAAAGCCAATCTCACTTTATCTTCTGATGGCCACAGCCCGCTATCCCCTTCAAAGTTTCATCAAAATCCTGATCACATCTAGCTTAGCCATTTAAGGCAGGAGCTGCCTGAATGACTGCCTTTTTTACCTAAAAGAGGCTTTTCTCAAGCCCATAGCCAGAGACAAACAAACACAGTCCTTTAGAATTCAGATCTAATCTCTTTATCCTTTACAGCACACAGTCCTTAGCAGTTCAAAGGGCAGAAAATCAACACTGATAAACTTTGCGCTCCTAGGCTAACATTCATTGCTGTGCTGCCCGCGGGCAATCCTCAGCAGGAATCCTCCGTCCCCGCCTTCTCCGGTATGAAAACTACTGAAAACATCAGCAAAAAGTCCTGCTTAGCCTATACTGCTTATGCTTGGCTTAGTAGGTTAAAAAATCCAGAATCCCCAGACCTGAACCCTCTTTACCCACTCAGCATCTCAAAAATGTTTCAGTGTTTCCTTCATGCTCCTCACCTCTAACTCCTCCTGGCTGTGCTCCTTTCTTCACCCCTTCCCAGCGACCCAGACTTCCAGACCTCTCCCAAACACTCTCAGCAGCCCAGACCATGCAGCCAGAGTTGCTCCCCCTTCATCCAATAACTTAGGGAACCCAAGGCCATCGTGGGTCTGTCTCACCTAGAGTAGAGCCTTTTCTCTTGGGGAAACCTGTCACCTCAGAGCCCTGCTCCAGTACCCAATGCACTCGCAGAAGCCACTATGAAGAGGACACCCTGATGCCATGGTGCTTTCAGGTGTAGGGAAGGGTTAAGTGCCTGCCACGGTGTAAGGTGTTGCAAAAAGGGCTGTGTGTGCAGGTCGGCCGGGTTGTATGGGTGCAGGAGGAAGCACAGCTTGAAGTGGGGAGCCCTGAGGCAAAGGGCAGATAAACCCGAGGTCCCTCCCTGGTGCTACAGGCTGTCGGTGGGAGAAAGGCAGGCTCAGGCCGGCTTTGCCTCCCGTGGGACTACTGCTCTTTGCCTGAGGGTCAAATGAGCAGAGACTATTGCTTCACCTGCACCCAAACTTAATAGCAAATCAGCATTTTTATCTGATATCTGACCTTGGAGAGGGGCAAAATGTAAAAGGAAGAACTTCAGTGTGACTCCTGTGCCCACTTTTAATTGCTTTGCCTCCATCAAAACACACACCAAACAATGCTGTGTCTTTTGGCATGGAGCCAAAAGCATTTACAGTCCCAGTTAGGAAGCAGTAGCTCCCATGCTGCCCCTTTGCTGGTATCCGAAGTGGAGTCAGACTGTGCAGAGGCTGTTGTATGTACCCCACAGCCAGAAGGGATCCTGCTGATGCACGTGGTCTCCCTCCCCTTTGGTGATTTATCCGGATGATAAGCCCTGATTGTCCCCATAACTAAAACTGCATCAAACCAGCAGGAAACACAGCCAGCACCCAAGCCCAGGGTGGCTGGGCAGGTTGGAGAGGCAGGGTCAGGGAAGGGGATGGGACAGGGACACAGGCAGGCCTAGCCCCTCTATTCTGCCTGATCAGGCAAAACACCAAAAACTGGTTTTGCTGGTAACTTGTCAGTTACACTAGTGGTTAATGGGAATTTGGTTTTGTTCTTTATTTTGGGGTGATTTTTTTGTTTTGTTATGAATTGCCTTTTGTTGTGGGTTTCTTCTTTTTTTTTTTTTTTTTTTTTCAGATTAATTTCATTCTTTTTGTCAACATTTTAAGAATCTTGATGAGAAAGCTCAGCTCGCCTGAAAGACGGAGCAGTGATTTCAACCAATACAAGTATGTCCCTTACATCACAACTTTATGTCACATGAGCTCATACGAGCTCATCCTGCTCCTTCTACACCGCTTTCCCCTCTTTTCATACTCAGGAGACTTGCCAAGTCCACACTCCTTCTCATTCCTCTCTTTGGGGTCCACTACATCATCTTTGCTTTTTTCCCGGAAGATGCAAGCAACGGCACAATGGAAATTCAGCTGTTTTTTGAATTGGCTATTGGATCATTCCAGGTAATATTTGACCAGCTAATATTTCTTTAAAATAAGAAGAGGTATAACACAAATCTCTGAAACAGAGCAGAGTCCCAATGACAAAAGCAGGCTCGTTTCTCTTGAGATGACTCATCCCCATTCAGAAGCTGAAACTGCGCTTCTAATTCTAAGACCATGGTTCTTTTATCTTTTAGGGCTTTGTTGTGGCTGTACTTTATTGTTTCCTTAATGGTGAGGTGAGTTTTATGTATATAACATTTTTTTACTGCTCAAGCATGCCTCATTAATCAGTAGCTTATGTTCTCCAATGAACTATACCTTTTGTCTGAGGTTTTTCTTCCCAGCTACCTAATGTCACTTGCAAAATAGCTCCTAGACCTGGAAAGCCTAAGTAATGTATGCCAGATGTAAACTTCCACTTTTCAAGTATTGCAGTCCTTTCATAAATCAGACAACATTATTAGTGTCTGGGACTGGAGGGTGGGAGCATCATCCCACACATGGTCACACTGACAATCAGCTGGTTCTGATGTATTGTGCTATTACCTGTCACCCCATGGCTGTTATCTTTGCTTGATCCTTTGGAGGGAATTTATCAAAAATAGTATCCAGTCCAAATTTATTAGGACTCTCATAAGGTAAAGCTCTTGGAAGAGGGACAGTTTCAATTGTAGTCATATAGTAACTCACAGGAATCTGGACTAGAACTTGCACTCTGAAATACTGCTGCTGAGGTGGGGGGAAACATTATTCACACCTGGGAAATCCTGAGGTTATTGGAAGGAAAAAAAATCCCCCAACCATTAGTACCCAAGGTTGGAATTAAATGTCACTTTAAAATGGAGGCGGGCTTTGAAATACTTTGACTAATTCTTTATCAGGGTTTAGGAAAAGTTGTTCTGAAAAGAACATCTGCACCTTAGAATATCAAAATGTCCCAGTTTTTGTAACTAAAATATACACCTCTGAAAAAATCTAAACCAAACACTTACTAAGACCAGCTAGACTCTGTGAACAGTTCCAGCTGCAATTAAAGAGAAAAAAAAACGGGTTAACAGAAAAATGTGTGGCTGCAACAACAGTATCACTAGAAGTGACAAAAAACAGGTCCTACCCTAACCCTTTAAACTGAGGGTTGAATAAATAAATCCAAACCTTGGCAAAGGTAACCTGCTGTCCTTTTCCTGTTATACTGCTCTCTGCAATTCAAGGCTCCAAGACAAATTATCTGAACTAAGTATTTTGTGACCT
Organism: Corythornis vintsioides; assembly: GCA_025447755.1. Lineage (NCBI taxonomy): Eukaryota > Metazoa > Chordata > Aves > Coraciiformes > Alcedinidae > Corythornis > Corythornis vintsioides. Next base: position 22,619 of record JAOEGS010023088.1, read on the forward strand.
TTCTACCTAGGTTCAGCTGGAAGTGAAGAGAAAATGGAGACAGTGGCATTTAAGCAAACAATTGCGTCAGCATCTCAGCACCTCGGCAAGTAGTGGAGGAAGTGGCTTAACTCAAGAGATGCAGATGGTGAGGTCGAGCCCACCAGAGCACTGGAGAGCAACTCTCCAAAGATCAAGCGTGCTTTAACACTGTACACCTGGTGATACCTCCATGCTCAGATACACATGGTGAAGTCCAATTGATTGTGCTGGGAGTCTTGTATATGTATCCAAAAGCAAGACTTGGCTGTAGATCAACTGTTCTTGAATCACATCTGTTCATTTATATCCTGTGTAGTAACAGAGTAATTTTGCAATGTAAAATGGGCCAAAACATTATGCTCTTCCTTAAGTTTCTGGACATAGTAATTTATGTTTCCACACTGCTTTTCAGCTGCTATGTCTACCTTGAATGTGAGCTTTCATTTTTCATGTACTTCTCCTGCATGTTCCAGGCTAAGCCAGGATGTTAAGTTTTAGATGTTCTCTATTTCATCTGCTGTTGAAGCTGGGGGGACATTCAACTTCGTATGGTAAAAGTTATGTGGCAGCCCATGGGTTGGAAATACAAAATTAATGAATCCCTAAAATTTATAAAAATTTAAAGTCTTTCTTTTATGGTGATGGATGATGGACACTGAGAATGTAAAGCAAAGCTAAGCTTGATTCTTTGGCTGCATATCCTTTGCACAGGTGTGCTCCAGTGACGGTGGCAGGCAGGTTTAGAGTTTTCTCCCTTTGCCTCTTCTAACAGTGGAGACCTTGGAAGTAACAATGGTCCAATTTGGAGTTTCATATCTTTTTTGAAGTGGTAAAAAACCCTATTATAGCATATTCCAAAGGTGTCCAAGGAAACCTTACTAAGGTGGCTCCTTTCTATTGTGTCTGTACCCTCAAGACTTGTTCAGATAGTTTTTAAAGGGGAGCAGTGAAAGCCCTTGAGATATTTAAAACTCAGTTGAACTGGATAGTACAAGGTATCTTGGAAAAAACAGCACCACAGCAGCTAAAAAAAAATAATCTTCAGAGCCTATGACCTCTCAATGTGCTGAAATCTGCAAAACTGTGTTCTGCAACATGCTGTCATAACAAGGTATCTGAACTTTTATTACAGCTGTATATTCTTAAGGGTAAAATTGTTAAGCAAATTTCTCTTGCTTGAGTGAGAAAGGGATAAAAGAATCTGACAGATGTGATCAAGCCTCCTACTTGATTTTCTATATGTATTTCCCAGTTGAGACAATTCTTGCCTGGTTTTTGACAGGGGTAAAGATGACTGAACAGAGAGCAAGTGGCATTTATCACATTTCTCCCTCCTCCCTGATCACCAAGACACAGGCAACATATTCATGGTTATATTAAATGCCTACTGAGCTCATTCCCTACCTGCTCTGCTGTAATAAGCTTTAGTCACGGTAGACATCTGCCATTTCAGAAGGCAAACACATAGGGAAATTCAAAGGAAGCTTTCAAAGTTAGTTACCTGTGCAGAAGCAGGTTTTGAAGTGCTATAAGCACTATTTCAGACCCTGAGGTTCAGAACTGCCTTTTTGTCCCTGCATGATGGGTTGAGGTGCTGACATGACAGTTAGAGAACACAGTCTGTATCCTCCCTGCTGAGGAGTGAGGACTTAAGAGCTCAATACAGCCTCCTCTGCCCAGTTGGCTTTGCCTGCTGATGCAGGTTGCCCAGCAGCAGGAGAGTCAAAATTCTTTAAAACCAGGCAAAAAAAAAAATCAAATATATAGCAGTGAACTTGCAAGTGTTTTTAGGAATTAATTTTAAACTTACATTTTTTGAAATTGCAAGGTTTTGAGTTGACTTTGTCCTTTAAAACTCAGAGAAAACAAAGGGAAGACCAGAAGTGGGATCAGTCCTCAGACCAAGGGAGAATTGAAAAGCCCTTCCATGCATGGCTGGGTGTCTTGCCCAAGTCAAGCAGAGCCTCTGACCTTCTCAGGGGTTCTCTCTACCCCATCACATGCAGCAAATCAGATACTTCTGAAAAGATAAAACCATTAGACTAATTTTCTCTCTAGACTACAAATAAGATCAAGAGTGAAACAACTTGTGTGTTCCCTATCTGAAAAGTAAACATTTATCTGTCAAGCCAAAGCAGGTGTTTGTTTTAAATGCAAGTACCTTCTTCCAGCATAAATATCTCCAGATTCAGAGATACAGTTAACATGTAACTAATTAGATTGGCTCTCCCATGGACAGTGTAAGATCTCAGCCCTGTAGTGCATGGTTAAGTCCAGGACTGATGGCAAAACGTAAGGTGGAGACCAGGCTGAGCATGATACCTATTTGTACAGGAGTCCTGGGTTAACAGGGGTAAGCCCCATGTCCCCAAATAAAATGTTGCTGGTTTTTGTATTTTAAAAAACATTCTAGCACAAGTTATTTTTTTTTATATGGCCATGTTGGTTTTGACTTGTCTGAAATAACAGAAAAAGCCTTCCCAGATTCTGTATTATATGTTTGCTTCTGGCATCAAGTGCTGCCCTAGTTTGTATGAAGAGCTGACGCTCATAAATACCCTTGGATGTCAGCTAGCATTTGGAGTCCTCAGCTGTTTGAGAAAAGTAAATTCCCACCCTACTTGGGCAGGTGCCAGAAGCAGGTGGCACCAGGCATTATGATGCTGTGACCTGGATGTAGAAAGCCGCTTCCAAATGCCATCATAGTGAGACTGGTTCTCACCTCACCCATCTTCTGTACAGGCAATGCAAAAGCAGCCTTCCCTGCTGGGGATCTCTCTCGGTTACCTGTGCTCAAGAATATTGAAGAAAAGAGTTCCTTAGCTCTGGGAACACTAACATGTTTATACACAGATGAAGAGGAACAAGGAAGTAAATCTCAGTGAGCAACGCAAAAACTGGGAGGTGAACGGGTGCAAGACACAGATTCCAGTGTCAGTGACCTGAAACTACTGTCACAGGCTAAACAGAAACTTTATATTCAGAGTTTGCTGACTTCCCTTTCCCTATACTTACTTCTCTGAGCTAAGCATCTGTTATCAATAAAGAGGACTTGAGTATCATCTTTCAGATGTAGTTATCATTGTTCTGGGACACTGGTGACAGCCTCTGGCTACTCCAAGTCCCTTGAGAAGCCAGTTGCAGCTCTGCAAGCCAGCTGTGCAGGCAGCCATTCCAGCAGCCTGAACATCAGCTAAACCTGAATTTAAAAGGCAATGATTAATGATTTTTCTCTCCCAACACAACAAGGAAGTTCTCAGCAAAACTGTCAGAAGCAAAAAGAACTACTTTTGTAATAATTACATTGTGCAACGACTCACCGGGCATTGAGGTGGGGGTGAGGGGTTGGAACAAAATGAGCCTGTTTCAGAAGAGGGGGGGTGAAGGTGAGAGGCCCTAGAAATCCAGTAAATACCCCTTCCAGGACACCCCTGAGGGCAGATCTTTCACTCAGAAAGAAGGCCCCTTCTTACAGTCACAACCTGAGGTGGAATGTTTAAAAGAAGGGCTATTGCCTGTTTACCTTGGCCCCTAGCAGAGGGAAAGAGAAGACAGGTGAGGACCTTCGTCTTCCTGTAATCACTTTACCCTGACTCACAAAAGCAAGAAAATCTCAACCCCCAAACCGGCTGTCCTTCCAAGCATAGCTGATGAAAGTAAACTTAAAATACCTGCATGAGTCCAGGATATCTCCTGCCATAGCATGCCCTGTACCATTATTTCCTTATTCTTATCTACAAGCAATGGTTTGTGCACCAGTTTCTAATTAAAGTTAGTAACTGAGCAAGTCTAAACAGCTCATTAACAAGGGGTGATGTTCATTACCCTGCTTTTAAATGATATTAAACCATCTGAGGCAGGCCAATGACCTCTCCCATCAGAAACAGAACATACCAGGTGCTAATTAACTTGAGATTATATAAACTAATTCAGCGGTGAAGCTGGAAATTTGTTTTCCTGATATTTAAATATACCTGTTAATAGAATGAGCTCAGAAAAAAAAAATCCTTTATAAATACATTTGTACTTGGATACCACTTCTGCAGGTCAAATAAGCAGAGTTGGGAAAAAAAAAGATCAAGGATGCTTCAAACACAGTTTTCATTGTGGGAAAAGGGAGGTGAAGGCCACAGGAAAGAGCCATGTAGCTGGTAAACAGAGCACATGCAAGAGCAGGAAATGATTAAGAGCCTACAAGGTTATCTCCAATTCCCACAAAGGAGCACAGATGACTGTCCAGTTTGTTTTGCAAGACAAGAAAGTGGCACTGGCTGCTTGGGTTGGTTGTGAACACGTTGAGAGGGAAAGGAGAGGGGAGTGTGCAGGAGCCTTGGATTCCTTGGTCAGACCTTGGTTAAGTGCCCAGAAGTTGATTCTTCATTGGTCTAGCTGGCTAAACACACTGAATGGTGTCTGGGAGACTGTCTAAAACCCACCCATCCCCTTAAATTTGTACTCCAATATCTAAACATAAAACCAGAGGATTACAGTTAACTTATTTCAAATAAATTTATTCAGCAAACTTCAGGAGTATTGCTTGACACTTCCACAGGCTTCAGAAAATGAAGTGACCCACTGCTGCACAGGTTGCCATATCTCCAAGACAATCAATCCCGTATTGCAATATTTAGCCATCAAAAGACATCTCTCAGCATTAGTAAGTCAAGCAGTATACAATGCCATCTGGAAAAAAAGTTTCTGGATTTTCCCAACAGGATTCCCTACCTCCACCAACAAAAGTCTCCTTTTTCAGCTAGCAGAGAGCATCCACAAATCATTCACAATTGCCTTGGGTGAACTCAGTGACCAGTTGTCTACTGCTTCCCTAACTTGAGTGGGATGCACCAGTCTGGGACTCATAGACTGGCTATGCTGCCTTCCCCCAGGGATGGGGCCTCCCACTAGCATGAAAGGGAGTACACACAGAATGGATTTCAAGTTTTGATTATCATCAAGAAGGCACTCTGAAGTTACATCCATGTTTCTAGACAAGCCATGGACATCCTTAACATCATGTAGGGGAACTACCTGGCCTGACATGGGCACCACAACTATTTATTGGCTAGTTAAGGCACTCTACCACTTGGTAACACCGAAATGCAACAGTTTCAGACTGGACCTTGGCAGACTCTGGGGTAAGTAGCTCTGCTAAAGCAAAAGGCACTCTTCACCCAAGGATCTGCAAGTTCAGCTCACCAGCATGTCATCAACAGTGCAATTCAGCAAACCAAAAGCACCTTCACAAGGACTGTCATAATCATAGTGCAGTTTTCCAGAGACAGGGTAAGGGTAGAAGTCCTTGTCCTTGTGAGCAGGTGAAGAAACCCTGACAGAGTTCCAAACATTGCAAGAGTGAAAGGAATTGGCTTCATAGCACAGCTCTGCACATTCTCTCACACGAAAGAATGTCAGATTCATGTGCAAAAAGCATAACAGGCACTGTCCAGAGCAAGCTTGGTCTGAAACTGCACCAAAAAACCCCAAGTCTTAGGAGTGCTGCCATAAAAAGTTATGAAATTCTGAGAAGGGATGGTAACTGTCCTCATAACGGGAAGCAAATCCACAGGGTGCACACTCAGCAAGTGCAGATGTACACTCAGGCAGGACTTAAGATTCTTAGTTTTCAAAGACAAAGTTGTTTACTCATGGCTCACCTACACAGCCTTCTGAGCCTTTGCGCTATGATGGTTTTGTTTCAGGTGAAACATTGTGTCAAACTTGCTGCACGGGAAAATAAAACTTTGCTCAACACATACCAGACAAAGCTACAGAGATTAAACATGTAGGAACTTTTGTTCTAAAACAAAAATACAGGCAGCTTTACCAGCAGATAGAAAACAAACATTAAACAAGAAATCTTAAAATACTCTGAAGACATGTTTTTCTGTGTCCAGCTGAGAGCTGTGTGTTGGACAGGCAGAACACATAAAAGGCAACCAACCACTGAAGTCTCCTGCTAAGGTCCTCTCTCCTTTTTCATCACACACTATGTGGAACTTCAAAGCTGCAGCAATTTCAGAGATCTTGACTCAGGCATTGGCAGGAGGAAGACCAGTCTTAATATCATTTTGGCCAAGTCTCTTTGTATTTCATTAGCATTGACAGATTAGAACTGTCCTCATGAGCTCCTCTTTAAGCAATCATGGGCTTTTTCTCCTTCCAGGCCCACTGTTAATCAGGTGAAGAAAAGGTCTGGTCAGGAGGATCTAGAGCTTTCTACTCACAAAAGAAATGCTACAGGAGACTGTCATCTATGAGATGAGATTTCCCATTGCCCCATCAGGAAACCTTGACAAACAAAACACACCTCAGAAGGTATGGGTCTCAGCATGATCTGCCCATCCACAACACCCACCTAAGTCCCTGCAGAACTTGTCCTTTTTGCCCCAAAGGGACAAAAATGAAATTTAGAGCAATGTCCCATTACAATGAACTTTGCAAGGTCTTTGAGACAGTTTAGTTGACAGCTTGGCACATGTCCTACAGGGCAGCAGAGAAGCAGTGACAGCAGGAAGAGGCTGTGAGCACAGGAACATGCACTGCTGCCAGAAGGCATCACAACCCTTCTCTATACACCTGCATCACCCCATGCCTGCCTTTGGCCCCAGGACAGCTACAACTCCCTGAACCTCTGTCAGAAGTGTCCCAGAAAAACTCACAAAGGACAAATAAGGAAACATGCCAGCATGGAACGAAACAAGTAACTGGATCGAGATATGTGTGCCTTCTCTTTTGAAAAAGAAATGGAGGATTGGTGAGATCCAGTGAAGATTTTCATTATGCCACAGCAATATGCATTGTCAGGCACAAATCATCTGTCCCATAGACAGAGCAAAGCCATGAAACACGCCAAAGTTGTGTCACACTCTTCATGGGCTCCAGAGTACAAGGGAAAGCATAGTCAAGACCAAACCCACAGCCAGTGGGGCTTTGTGTAAGCCTCGGAACAGCCCACATGTAAATCAGTCTGCCACCCCTCCACTCATTTAACAGGATACTCTCTTCATTAATCCTTCAGAAAACTGCATTGTACTGGCAGCCAGTCACAGTCTCTGCTTTTGCTCCTGGTGCACAGCCCTCCATGCTGACTAGTGGGTGGGTATGTCTTCTACCAGCATCAAGACTGACTCATGCTTCCCCTCCTTGCACATTATTTAAGACAATGTGTCCTTTTCAAACTTCATTAGACTCCTTTTTTTTTTCCAGTCTAATTGGCAAAGCTGATTACATAAAGGCAGAGGTACACCCTTTGCACCTAGATTTTGCCTAACCTGTTCCTGGGGTGCGTGAGGCTGTTGATGTGAAGTCCACTGATTCCGTTAAGGAAGAAGAGAAAGGCAGCGATGAACTCACACCAGTATGTCAGCGTGAAGCCTGTGAAGGTGAGGTGATCCTTCATGAGGATGGAGAAGCTCAGAACCCCAGTGGCTGACAGCAAAAATGAGCAGAGGATAAGAACAGAGCCCATTGACCACTTCCGCCTTGCATTGGCATCCTCACAGACTTGGGACACCATCAGCAGCTCCAAGCCAAATATGGCGACCACAACGGCAAAGGATACCAGGCTTCTTATGGGAATCACTCCCACACTCAGCCCCTCCACTCTGGCCAGGCTGAGGTCAGTGACACACTTCAGGACACTGCCATTGCTAATGGTGCAGAAATGCCACAGTCCGAAGAGCTGCCCCTTTGCAAAGAGCCAGCGGCCATCGCAGACAGAGATGGATGACAAGACCACTGCGATGGCCACACACAAGATGATCAGGCTCCTGATGAGCGTCTCAAAGAAGGATTTCTGTGGTCTCCGGTGCACCAGCAGCCTCTGCGTCTTAAAAGACAGGGTCAGGAGGAAGGGGGGAGGGAGGGGAGGCGGGGGCGAAGAGGAGAGAAAAACAACTTGAGTTAACAGCACTACTTATGGGTGAAATTAGACCAGAGACACAAAGCTGTGGGACTTCAGCGTTTGAAGTGATTTGCTTGTTAACATTAAATCCCTTCTCGCAGGGAAAAGCAGTGCAGTTACAGGCTGTACCCAAGAGAAAGGAAGGGTGGGTGAAGATCTCCCGGTTCCCCTGCTGCACGAACAATGCTTCCACGTCAAGACCCGAGCTCGGGATCACAAAGGCGCTGGGCTGTTTAAGATCCCTGCCCCATGACTTCGCAGCACAGCCTCCTGATCTGGCAGGGCTGGAGGAAACCACCAGCCCTTGGGAGGATGGAGGTCTACGGCCAGAACGGGAAGAGTCGGCAGAAGCGGTGCCGGTGGGGACACCCCATTACCAGCACTGGTCTCACTTTCCCACAGCCCTCCTGGGCTGCAGCCAGTCGGCTTTCTTCGTCTTGCCAGCAGCAGCAACGGTCTGGACCCGGCTCCTCACTCAAGAGGAGGCACGGCTCGGCTTCCCCGAGGCTGGGGCGGCGAGGGTGTCTCCGGCTGCAGCCCCTGCAGCCCCGTATTGGTAGTGCACACCCCCTCCTCACCGAAACCCTCCAAGGGAGACCGAAATTTAATTAAAAAACGGCCAAGCACCCCGCACTCTCCTCCAGACCTGCACTGTGGGCGGTGGCGGTTAGGGGGCCAGGTGCGGTGGGGAGAGCGGCTGCAGCCCCCGCCGGTTTGGACGGGACAAATACGGGGCCGGGGGAGTTGTTGCCGGTTCGGGGAGGGCAGCATCCGGCCGGTTGCGTCCCGCAGCTCCGGAAAGGGTCGGGGAGATCCCGGCTGCGTAGCAGCAAGCCGAAGCAACAGCCCCACACCGGGGCAATGCGCTGTCCCGCCACCCAGAGCCTCCCCCGTGTCCCCGGCCGGGCCAGGCGGCTATGTACCTGCGCTCCGATGGCAGTCATGGTGCCTGCAGCGCCGAAAGACCCGGGCGTGTTCCGGCCGCAGCTTCTTAAGTCCCCGGAGGGCGGCGGACAGCCCGTCCGCCACGCCCGCAGGGCCAGGGCACCCTCCAGGCCCTCCCGGCGGCTGAGTCAGCAGCGCGGCTCGGGCGGGCGGTGCCGGGCCGCGCTGATCCTCTCCGTGGCTCAGCGTAGCGGAGAAAGGTAGCGCTGGGCAGACATGGGGCACAGACTTGTCCGTGCCCTATCGAGGGAGAGTACAGCTGCCCTAGGAGAAAGTGTCGCGGGTGGCGGCGGTTCCTCCTGCCGTGCTGCAGGCTCATCCCCTGCCCGTGTGCCGGTGAACAACCGTCTGCCGGGCAGCCCGCGGTTTGTTTCTGGAGGCAGCACTTACGACCACAGTGCCTAGGCTCCCCTCGTGGAACTGGGAACAAGCTCTGTTGTCCACCCGCGGGGCCCGCAGCCCTTTGGGAGGCGGGTATTGCACTTCACCAGAAGCGTGATGCAAAGGAGTCCCTCTGCACGCTCCGGGAACCGTCCCTGGGGTTAGTGCTGCGCGCAGCCATAACCTGCCTCAGAATAGTTACGTTGCTCCGGGAAGACTCCCTGGTGTTGCAGTGCTGTGCACAGCCATAGCCAGCTTCGGAACACAGTAACACCCCGTCCTACCAGTGCCCCGCCGCTGCCCGGCGATGTCTGCGTTTCCGAAGCAGGTCGGACACCGGCCCATTCTCACCCGCTGTGATTGCGGCCTCTCACCTTGGGCTGTGCGTGCTCTTATCTGTACTTAGCCTTATGTATTTCTACCTCTACTGTCAGCAAAAACAGCTCTACTCATAAAGTTTTATGCCTTTGCTCTTTTTCTCACTCATATTTTGCCATCCTCTAATGAATTAGAAATTGCTTGACTTTTTTTTTTTGTTGTTGTTGTTTTTTGTTTGGTTGGGGTTTTTTTGTGTGTGCACATGTGTTTCGTTGTTGTTTTTGTTAGTTTTTAGACAGGAGCAGCTTTAAAAAGCAACCAAAGAAGGAAAATAGGTTTTCCCATGTCATCAGAAACTCTTGCTTTACTGCCAAATTCTGATTTTGATTCCAGTGATGTCTGTAGTAACTCCACAGGCTCCAGGATTGATTCATGTGTAATTCTGGGCCTCCCTTGTACATATAACCAGGGGCGGAATTCAACCACTCCCTTTCTAGCTGAAAGGAGTTGGAAGGATCTCCTTCTACACCATAGGATTAGTCTAACTCTTCCATCTCTTCAGCTTCCACTTCTGAACAAATTATCTGTCTATACAAATTGTCTCATTATTTTAAACTTTACACAGTTTTACAAGGACTTTGTTTTCCTTAAAACACACATCTGCTTGATCTGGCTAAGGGTGTTTAACACTATTTCTATTAACAGTGTGTGTTCTGAACAGTACGTTTATTTCAGTTTTCATACCTCACATTGTAGTTACCAATGTTGAACTTTGACCTTTTCTCTCACTCCTCCTGCAAAACTTTGTGTGTTTATCTTCAACGTTATACAAATTATTATATTTTTATCAAGTACTGGTTTGGGATTTTCCACTTTTGCAACACACAGCAAATTTTTTCAAGGTTTGTTGTTAAAACTTTTTTTGTGGGTTTCTGAACTTTTTTCATTTTCTAAATGTGTTATCCAAGCTAGCAGACCTGATGCTTGCCACATGCCTTCTGTTTTAGGTTCATAAGATGATACACTAGCTTTATTAACATCCTGGGCTATTTATTCCATGAGTGAAACAGCATTTCTGTCTTACAGCATTCAGATTGATCACATGCATTTACTGCTACAGCTTTCCATTTCTAAGTTTCAAATGTAACTATTCATGTATTTTTGGCTCAAAAAGCATAAGGTCTTGTCTCAATTTGTTGCATGAACTGAATGAACACTGCTTGCACGAAACACACGAAGCAAATGCAAACTCAGGCCAGACAAAATACACCAACCCTTATCTGGCAAAAACCTCACGTGACTTACACTTTCTGTAATATGGGCTCAATCCTGCAAAGCATTAGGCAATTTGACCTCTAATTACCAAAATTAAGCACAAATCTGCCTTTAAAGCATGAGTCATCCTAAAGACTTAAGTAATAAAAAAAAATTTTTAAATGAATAGTGAAGTATATTCTGCTGAGCAGGGTATTTTTTTTTTTTTTCCTGTAAAAGCCTGTGGTAAGGCTCACATGAGTAAACGTGCAGAAAATGGTTAGTTTTGAAACTAAAACTGCTCCCTGTCATACTTGGATCCTTCAGTAGATACTTATCTGCCAAACCAATTAATTGAGGAATAGGGCGTTTTGAGGATGGTACTTTGCTACAAATACAAAATTGCTTTAATATTTTGTATTTATTTTCCAAAATACAAAATATAAAGTCAGAAACTTGTAATTAATGAATTGTAATTAATATCAGCATCTAATCGGCACCTTCAGATTCACTCTTTACTGAAGTCATCAAAGGAAGGACAATCTTAGTAACTATTCTATTTACACAACTGCTAACAGTTTATGAGCACTTTGTTTCTGCTGTTGTTAGTCTGGAGACACCTTCTGGTGAAGGTGTTTGGATTTATGAAGCCTGATAGAACTGTGCACCTTTTTCAAATGGAAAAAGTAGTTTGTCGTCTTTGTCTCATAACAAAACCAAATATATTATCTATCTTTCAAAGATAAAAAGAATCTCACAATTGCTTAAACAAAGACAAATTGTGAAAAAAATGCCTCAATATCATTATTTTGAAAAAGCATATGTGAAAACTGTTCTAAAGTAAAGCTCAGTGCTTGAGAATGAAAAATAAGCATTTTTTTTCCCCTGAAAAAAATACATTACCTACATCAACACAACACAGTAAATTACCTTTAAAACACTTCAGATGTATTTTTGGTTCAGCTGTATTAATGCAGTGTTCTTGGCATGTTGCCAGTTTCATTATTTTGTTTAGAAAGCCCTCTTTCTCTATTGTTTAAGTGGGTATTTCACATCCTATCCCTGGAGAGAAAGTTTTCAGGAAAATGTGTTCATAAATAATGGAAATTAACAGAGACTGATGTAAAACATGGAAATTTAATCTGGTTCATTTAAAACCATGAGAAGTTTTAACATTGAAGTATCTGTTGCAGCTTTTCTCCTGCAGAAGCCCAGGGAAGGTTCATGACTGAAGTCTGAGAGTCACCAGGGGCTTAGAAAATGGCTACTTCATAATGTATTTGACTTTACCTTAAAGTAGAACAAAAGTGACTGAATCACCACCAGTTCAGGTTCATCTAAATCTCAAAGTTGGTTGTTTCTAGAAATGCATTTGTTCTTTGAATAAAAATTCTTCCTGATCACATCTTTAATTCTTAGTATAGCAACTGATCTATCTAGATGTTTAAATGCAGAGTTTTGTCAGATCCCTATTTCAAGGTGTCTTTCCAGACAGAAGTTGACCTGATCTTGGAGGCAAATAGATCTTCAGTATCTTGCAGACAGACTTTGGGAGACACCCAAAGCATTAGAAATGCTAGGCCTTGAAAAAGAAATGTATCTGTACTGGGACTAACCAAAAATCCAACAGCCACAGGTGAAAATGGAAATGAAAGTTAAAAAAAGACCACTGCAGCCAAGCTCCATGGGAATTCTCTGTTCTAGAATAACACAACCAAACTGCTTAACTTTCACTCATTCCATAAACAAGAAATACACTCATGCCTAGAATGGATCACTGTTACTTACACTTTAAATTAGCAGCTAAAGATCACTTAATTTATAGATCAGTTATGTAAGTTTGAAGATACTTCAACATAGAATCATAGAATGATTTGGCTGGAAGAGACCTTCAAGATCATCAAGTCCAGCCATTAACCCTACACTGCCAG
>JAOEGS010023092.1:3129-13305 GCA_025447755.1 Corythornis vintsioides
TGGGTGACTTGGTCTGGGTGCCCCTGCTCAGGCAGGGGGGTTGGACTAGATGATCTCCTAGCTCCCTTCCAACCCCTGACAGTCTGTGATTCTGTGTAATAAAGAATCTTCTTTGGAAGCTGAAGGATCTGTAGGTTGCTTCTGAAATTCAGTGGTGTGGACTTGTCCAATGTGCCTGGCTCTGGTCTGCTCTCTAGGCATTTCTCTCAGTTAAGTTCTTATCTACAAAGTGAAGAAGCAGGGTGGCTGATGCTGTAGCAGAATGAAGTAGGTTCTGCATTTTTGAAAGAACTGGACATTTTGTTTGAGACTGAGTTGAGGAGAGGACCATGTGAAGGTATATCACATTCCAGTTCAGGTTTACATCAGAATTTTGAACACAGACTTCAAGGAAATTTGAAGTCTGCTTTCACAAATGTATCTTAAACTTTTCAGTGGAAGTGTGTTGGTGTCACCCAGCTGTAGTATTGGTGCTCAGTGCAGTGAGGAAAGTGATCTCACAAGGGCCTTTCTTCACAGAACAGAGAGTTCAAGATAACACTAAACCCCATTTTCCTGTGCTGCAGCAGTAATGCAATTTACAGTGCAGACTGTTCTTAGGCTATTTTTTCTCTTTTTACCATTTGAGATGGAAGGACTTTTGTGTCAGAACTAGACACTCACTAGAAAACATCCAGAGGCCTCCCTCTCTCCTCTCCAGTGTTTTTACACCAGTTTTTACATCAGTTCCATGCATGATGCAGATGATGCTGATGGGAGTTGTCTGTCCCTGGCTAGCCAAAAAAAAAAAAAGAGAATGAACTTCCCAGGAATCTTTCAAACAGTTCTTCCAGAACAGGACTTCCCTTCTCTCCCCTCAGCCCCAAAAGGAGGAATATGGGGACTTTTCAGTTCTTCAGAATACTGGAGTTGTTGATTTTATGAGGTAGCTGCACTTCTCATCCAGAACTCCCCTTTTGTTTTCATTTAGTATAGAACATTTCATATTCGTGGAGGTGCATCCTAATGCTTGTTTGCCTTGTTCTGAGAGGTAAGCAGCATTAGCTGTAAGAGAAGCAAGGATTTGCAGGGGTGGGAATAGCCTTTTGACTGATATATATGGTTAGAAATAAAAATCAGTAGGCTTTTCAATGCAGTCATGTCCTGGGGTACATCTTGGGTTGGAAAATGTGTTCCTTTTTTTCCAGCTGGAACAGTTGATCACATAAAAGTCACTACCACTTCTAGAGGCTTCTCTGCTGTTGTTCTACTGTGTCACAACTTTCTGTGTTGTTCACTCACCTCAACTCCTTGAGCCTTCCTCCTTCTTGGAAGTTCAGTCTCATCTCTGCTACTAATCTTTATACTTTTATCTCTTCTGACTAAGCTTTAGCTATAATTGATAACTGTGTGACTGGAAAGTCAAGAAGAAAAGCAGATTTTGTCCCAGGGCTGGTACAGCACGTTGGTGATGAGCATTCTCTGGGAAGCTTTTGGCCCCCTTGGAGGGGGCAGGGACAGAGGGGTGGCTGACATGTGTGTCATAAGCTGGTGTTAGATGTTGCTTACCATGGCCCATTACAGCTGAAATTTATCCTAGCACTACTCAGATGCTACCTTCAGATCTCAAGTCCTTTGGGTTATGAAAAACAAAAGACAACACTGTGATTCTTTCCAGAAATTGGAAAATATCTGTCTGTGGTGGCCTGCCTTTCTTTCCCCTTGCATCCAACTAGTAAGGACTTGTCTGGATCCTTTGCCCCACTCAAGGATACTGAAGCATGTTTGCCTGTAGTGGCAGCACGATGACCCAACTGCACTGCTGAGCTGCAGGCATGCCAGATGTTCTGCCACATTTGCTGACAGAGCACAACAGGTTCCATCAGCAAAGGCTGGTTGGTTCTGTCAATCACAACCTCTGCCTTATCTCTGTTGTATAGAAGCAGTTTCCTCTGCAGGCAGCTCTTGAGAATGGACAATGCATCTCTTCAAGTGTAGCTCCTGTTCTGAAGATGCTCACAAGATTGTTCACAAATGGGAGCACTTTTTAAATACACAGTTGGTGAGACAAGTTTGAGTGTGCTCAAAAGAATGGCTTCATTCACCATCCCCAAATCTATATCTGGCTGGTGTCTGAATCATAATTTCCAAGCCAGTGTTGAGAAGGAACAAAGACAGGATTCATTTGTTTGACATTGGAAGAGAGAGGAAAACCTGTCCTGTCTAGATTAGTCTTGAGCATCCATGTGCTTCTGCAGTGCAGTCTCAGGGATGAATACACAAGGGCTTCTCCCCAGCACTTTGCCATTGCAATAATAAAGTTGCAGCAGAGTAGGGCAGAGTCCCTCTCCAATTCCTAAGCACTTCCTTTTTATTTTCTTGCATACAGTTTGTCCTCAAGCCAAATAATTACAGCACAGAAAAAAAAACCAAACCAAACTTAAGATGAATCTACAGGTTCAAACTCATCCCTTTTTGGCACTTTGCTGAGCTGAGGCTGTGCAGGACCACAAGTGGCTGTCTTTAGAGTAGCTTTGGACATTGACTTGAGGAGCTGTATTTCTGCCTGTATCATGAAATAATTTCTGTGACTCTTCTATTTGGCAGACATTTTAGTTGGAGTAGCATCTCTGTGTGTATGTTTGTGTATTATTTGTGTCCATCTTACCATACTAATTGCTTTACCTTGGATGTTGAATTTATTTCCTATTCTTAGCAGACAGTCCTGTTGTCTTCCCCACGCTCTGGGACTGGGATGTCAAGTGTCTCATCTCTCCCATAAGCATGTTTTTCCACTCCCCAGAATCAGTTTCATGTTTTCATCCTGTTCTGCCCCTGCTCTCCTGGTTCTTGTCTGATTTTTAAGCAGATTGTTTTGCTTGTAATGCTTCCAAAGTGACTGCTCATACTGTAGATTCAAGGAAGAATACCAAACAGTAACATGGATAAATAGCTTGTTTTGTCACTTGTGATTATAACTGAGAGAAGAAAGCAAAAATTATTTTGTAAGTGGACTTGCATTTGAATTAAAGCTGGAAGTGCAGACTCTGAGATCAGGATCTGAGCTACAGGGGTGCAGTGGAGATGTTTCTTCAGGTGTAGCATTCATTCACCACAGAGCAGGGTCAGTTCTCCACCTCACTGCACGTTCCTGATGCTTCCCTTCCACATCATTGTTTGCATAGTAAAAAAATCCCTCTTGAATAACACAAATGTTCAGAATTTGGATCACCTTTCCTACCTGAGTGACCTTTCAGCCCTGAGTGCAAGTGCTGGGACAAGGGATCAGGGCAGACCTGTGTGGCAAGGAGGAGGGCAGAGAACTGTCTATTCCAGCATGAACTGGATGTGATTTGTGCAAGACTGTGCTCTGCTTCCTTTCTGAAGAGTAGAGTTCTGATTTTCACTGGGTGTGTAATGACTCTCCAAGCAAACACTCAAAACAGCTCTGCTGGAGACTAACTTAAAAGAAGAAAAAAACCCAAACTAAACAAAAAACCAGCAAAACATTAAGGTTTTTTGGCAAGCTCGTGTCCCAGCTCCTTTTGTAGGAGCAGTGATCTCTTATCTCCATCCAAAGCCTGAGAAAAGAAGCCAGGTTTGCAGGGGGGCAAATTACCCTGCCTCCACCCAGCTTGGATGCAGTAAGGAAAGCACTCTTAACAGTAAAAGAGTGAGCACTGCTGTTAAAATGAAGAGCTGATCTGAATCAGTGCAGCTAGGGAAATCCACCAGGGGGTTGAACACGTCTTCTGCAAGGTATGGTCTGCTGAGCCATGCTTGTGCCACACATCTGCTGGGCTGTCCTCTTGAGGCTGAGTGTGCTTCCAGGGGCATCTTTTGGGGGGGTTCTCTCCGAGGAAGAAGGGGAGCTGTTTTGTTTTGCTTTCCTTTAGGGCTGGGTAGAAGCAGAGCACATGTGCTGGGTAATAATCACCACCAGCTCCTTCTGTCTCTGCTGGGTCCTCAGTGACAAGTGTGTGGTCTCAGCTTTGGAGACAGGTTCCTGGTCCTATTCCCAGTTCTGCCTTGGCTCACTCAGAAGACACTTAACCCTTCTGTCTTTATTTCCCTTTCCCCTATCTGCCTCAGTGCCATCTGACAGGGTTTCTTGGCTAATAAGCAACTTGGAGCTGCTTTTTAGAAAAAAAAAAACAAAGGGGGATTTAATCAGAGAAGGAAGTTGAGGGTCATATATATTTTGAAATAACTCCCAACAACCGTGCTGCTTCAGTGGATTTTTCTTTATTGGGATTGTGTGAGCTTTGTGCACTTCAAAACAGCCCAATGGAGGGTTTCAGAAACCCTGTGCTGAAATTCTCAGGCTCTCTTGAAACAAGACCCAAGTCCCAAGGGCAAAGCTTCAACTGCAGCTTTGGGTTTCTTTACATCAAGTAGAGCTCAGTGCATACACAGCTGTCTTGCCTGTGTCTCTCCCATCCCTTTTTGTGTCTGTGAATCTGTCCTGTTTACCATAAGCTTGAAGTGATTAAAATAGGAGTCATGGTAAAGATCTAGTGTGATTGCACTTGGACAAACGAGAATTGAGCCTCTGATGACTTGGCTGGGAGACAGCACAAGCTTCTGCTTGAAGGGAGGAGCTTTCCTCTCTTACCTAACGTTCATGTGCCATCAAAAAATGAGCTTACAAACCGAAAGAGGATGTGCCCAGGCTGTCAGCCTGAATCCCTGCTGGGGGTGGTTCTTGGCAAAGTCTCTGAAGCCAGTGAGGAAATTTTTAGCTGTCACAAACTTGATGGGTTAGCAACAGATGCCCCGTGCTCCGGGAGGGAGGCAGCACTCACAGTCTGCATGCACAGTGCACCCTGCTTGGTGGCAGGAGGTCATGGCTTTTAACCCACACTGGCCAGAAGAGCACCTTGGTGTGACGTGGGGAAGCTTTGGCTTCGGGGTTTTAATTAGAGCAAGAGGAGGAAGCTCTGTGTTGTGCATGGAAAGTCTGTTTGGAGAATGGCCATGAACTGAAAGTCGAGCAGTAAAACAATGCTCAAGCTCTTGCCCCCGTGTGGTTTTATTTGTGAGCTGAATGTTGATGTGAATGAAATGGAATCAGAGAGTTTTTGTGCTTTCCATCCTTTTTCTTTCACGTTTCCATGCATGGGAAAAAAAAAAAAAAAAAGAGTAGAATTCAATACAGGGATGAACTTGCTGCACTGGTAGGAACTGTTTCAAAATCAAAGATCAAATTTGACTGCACAAATAACTAAGTGAAGCTGCTAGGGGATGAGAGCCACATGCACCAAGGACACTTAAGCTTGGTAATCATTTTTTGAAAAGCTGAAGTTAGAAAAAGGTGAAGGGGGAATAGCATAAAAGATCTCATTGATAGCAGGGTAACTTGGAAAGGAGCATGTCTGGCCTTGCTGTCTAGCTGTGACTGTCTGGCAGTATCTGAGCATCACCAGCATGCTTGGACAAAGAAAGAACTTGCACTGCTCCCTCAGCTTTTTGGTGAGGTATAGATTGATGGGGAACTGAAGGGGGTGGGAGGGGAAGCACCAAAAGCTGTGATTTGGATGAGTCAGCAATTCCATTTGACATGATCATTCTGAGATTTTTGTAACTCATCCAAAAAAAAAAAAAAAGGCAAAACAAGCAAATAAAAAAACCCCTATGATCTGGGTCTCAGCCTGAAATTCATTTGCTTTGCAGAAACAAGAGGTTTTGAGTTATGCAAGTGCAAATTTTCCTTGAAGAATATTGTATGTAAAAGCCTTTTTCTTTTTTTTTTTTTTTCTTTCTTTTTTTTTCTTTTTTTTTTTTTTTTTTTTTTGCATTTGTTTATCTCCAAAACAGGTTCATTTTTTAAAATGAAAACTTGAGCCTTCGGTCCCTCCTGTGGACAAATAGCCTTGCACGAGGTCTTGTTTCATTTTAGAGAAATGAACTGCTGCGCCAGTGGGGTAGTTACTTGATTGCTTTCAAAGTTCCTGTCAGTGGTTTAGCTTGGGTTTATTTTTGTTTGTGGACTCGCTGTTGCCTTTTGCCCGGCCATATTTAGTCTGCATACTAAATGTTAGTCTTGCCCAAACACTTTACTTTGTGCACTTAGCTTTTTTGGGGTTTTTTTTCCCTTTTTTTTGTTGGATTTGTTTTCTTTCTCCTTTCTCCTTTTATTTTTATTTTTTTTTTCTTTCTTTTGTTTTCTTTTGCTTTCACCCAGATGTATTTTAGACCGAGACAGCCTTTGCTCCGATGGGCCGGATTTTAGTCCGTGCACTACATTTTAGTCCGCAGACTAAAAAATAATCCGCGGATTATTTACTAGCTCCAATTCCCTCACTGAGAACTACAGAGATCTGCAGCCTCCCTGCTGAGCCACGGGGGGGGTGAGGGGCTTCCCAGCTCCCCTGCCCACCCTTCACCCAGCATCGCCTCGCTGCCCACCCCTCGCTGCGGGCGCTCCTGTAGTTCTTGGTGGGCGAATTGGGCAGCTTTCCCGGGGGAACTGTGTTGGAATGGAAAGAGCTAGAAGAGCACAGGAGAGGTTTGCTTTCATTCCTTAGGGTGTTACTCAAAAGGGAGGCGGGAGGGGACAAATTGAGGGGGGGGCAAAACACCCCGATTCTTAAGTAAGGGGTATGAGGGGGAATAAACCCGCAGGAGAGGGAGATTCAGTCCATACCCGCACTCCTGAGGTGGTAACGTCCAGTTCCTGAAGAATCCCAAAGAGATAACACCAGCAACCAAAAATCCAGTGGTGGGGGAAGTCAATCCAAACTGGAGAATAATCCGCGGCGGCCTGAGGCACTCAGAGCTCAAGCAAATTAAAAAGCATCCAAATTCAAAGTACAGATCTTGGATTTTTCCTTTCTCTTCGGCACCAATTACAGATTATTAGGGGTTTGGGTTTCATTTGGCTTTTGGTTTTGTTCTTTTTTTTGTTGTCGTTGAGGAAAAAAAAAAAACAAAACAAAACAAACCAAAACCACCCCAAAATTGCCATTGTGTCTCTGGGACAGATTTACAATTGGGATGCACCTTTGGGGACAAACTAATCTGGCCCCATTGGCTGTGGACATTTATATCCAGTACCGAGGACTGAAAATTCTTTGATGGGAATTTCAAGTACCCTTTTAGTTCAAGTTAAGAGTTTTTTGATTTCAATTTTTTTTTTATTTTATTTTTTTAGTAAATGCACTGGCATTGGAACATAAATTGAATATAGAAATGTTTCTATACTATGCCTCACCATTGCACAATCAATTTTTTGGCATACACTGTGGTGAAGTTGGACTTGCTGCTATGGAGACTGATGTTTAAAGTTTCTAATTGTATAAACATTTTCTATGTCCCCCACACCATGGATTTCTTATAATATTGGCTATATTTTTCCTTGCTGGACTATTCTCTTTTGGATTGACTCCCCCTGTTTGGATTATTTCACTGCATTATCATCTTTAGGACTCGTCAGGAACAGGACATTTCACCTCAGGAGTACGGGTATGTACTTAAATATTTTTTCAAATTACTAGGCCTAGCCTTGAAAAAAAAAATAAATATAAATGCTAGAAGTGGAATATTTGAGTTCAAACTGCATCCTGGAGGCAGCAGCCAGGTGAATGTTAGGGGCAAGAGGGGCACAGACCTGTAACTCTGCTAGTCACTGTGTTTGCAGGGGGAGACCATGGTGAGGCCTTTTAATTTTTAGTCATTTTTGCCCCCCCTCCTCCATGTTTTGAAGCAGGGAGAGCAGACTTCATGAACTGCCTACCCCAAGTGACTTAATTTCACATCCAAAAGGCAGGCTGAGCAGCTTTTAGGGTTTAGGAAACAAGATATTGGGGTTTCACTGACTTGAAAATGAGTTTGAGTGGACAAATGAGTGCTGCTTTTACAAATGGCAGATTTGTGACTCTCTGCCTACTAATTTCCTCAAAATAAGGGCTTGTTCTCTTTGCCTTAAGGGAAAAAAAAAACACTTTTTTTTTTTTTTCTTCTAAAAATCTCTATAGTTGCTGATATGTGAGCTGTCCTGAGGGAAAAACACAGCTAAAAGTTTGAACACAGCTTCACTTTCAAGCTGTAGTAACTCAAGCCTGTTCAAACATCAGTGCAGAGCTGCATGAGGGAGACTTCAGTAGTTTTACCTCATGTTAAATTTCAAGCAACTTCACTTCTGTGGATTCACCTCAAGACATACTCATCTGTACCACTAACGTGGGGTTTGGGTTTGTGTTTTTTTTGGTGGGGTGGGTGTGTTTTAATTGGAGGCAATCTTAGATACTGTTCTGGTCAGGCTGTGACTTGGGAGTGCTACCTGGTATCCATTGTGCACTATGGTCAGCAAGGTGAGCTCTGCAGGTAGCAGGTGCAAAAACAGCTCCTTTTGCCCCTTCACGTGCCCATACATTCCTGGCACCCTGGGCAGCAGGAGTTTTCTGCCAGCAGAGTTGAGCAAAAGCCTTTCTTTTTGACACTATAGGCCTCGTGCAAAACTTTTTTTGGTTTTGTTTTGCAAACTGGTAGTAGAAATAAATTCAGCTCTTGCAGTACCTGACTCTTTAATGCCTCAAGTCAGGATTCCCTGCCACACAAGTTAGCACATGCTGCAGCAAACCCAGGTGCTCCCAAGCCAGATGGGCACCAACAGGGTAACATTTCATCCCCCAAAGAACGTGGCATTTCTGCTTGATTCTTATTCAAGGGAGCATATATGTCTTGGGTTTAAAACCAATTTAAGGAGTGCCTGTGAAAGTTCCTCATCTGCAAATTAATTAGCATGCCATGCACTGACTCTGTTTTTTTCCCTGCTTTTTGATGCTGTGTGGCTGGGGTTCACCTGCACCGCTGCAAAATCAATTTGGATTAGCTCAGTCTTGACCAAAAAAAATGCTGGCATCAGAACTTAACACACTCACCCACCCCATGCCCTTCTGCCCCAGCCTGCATATTCCTCATGACACAGAAAGACACAAGTGTGTGAGGAGGCCATGCAGGTCACACACACGATGAGCTTATATTTTGCTTTTGATGTCATGAGGAAGGAGGATGGGGGTGTGATTAGTAGTCAGCAGAACTGTCCTGAGAGCTGCAGTGAAGAAACTCCCCTTTTGTAATTACTCGAGGTAAAAATAATAATAATCTCTTGGGGTAAAGCAGTTGGTTCTCTTGACACAGTTTTCAGCTGTCCTTACAAATACCAAATGTGCAGGAATTATCCCAATGAATTTAAGGGGAATGGCTTGCCAGAATAAGGTCATGGAAGGAGTAACTTGCAAATTCGAGGTAGACATTTCCTGCACCCCACCCGTGCTTTCCTTGTTGTTCTCCAAAGTTGAACAGCAGCCTCCATAGCAACAGTCTGACCTGCCTGCCTGCAAAAGTCCGTGTTAGTAAGACTTCATTCATTAGCCAAAAAAAAAAAAAAAAAAAAAAATCCAACCCAAAAACGTAGAGGGACCTTATTCAGTTGTTTACATCCAGCAAATCCTGCTCATTTGAACCCTCCTCCTCACCTTCACCCCACCCCACCTGCATGGCTGGTAGCACCTCTGTGTGTTGTTTATCATGATTTTTTTGAATGAGTTCACCCTTCATTCTTCAAGTAGTTTCCCTGAGCGCGCTGTCATGAAGCCTCTTGCTGGCATTGCACCTTCCCTCTATCGCAAGCCTTGCAATTAACCCTTTCTCAACCCCAGGAACGGCATTTTCCCATACGAAGGACTTTTGATTAGCACAACCCCCCCACACACACACCCACCCACACAAGCTCATTCCATCCAGGCTCGTTGGGCAACGAGAGGTTTAATTGCTCTGCCTTGCTTCTGGTCACCAAAGTAAACCCAGCCTCCCTAGCTTGACAAGCCGTTTTCTCCCGGCTTCTTTCTCCTCCTCCTCCGCAGGTGTTCCGGCCCCGCACCCCGCCGGAGGCGATCGCGCTGTGCAGCCGGCTGCTGGAGTACACGCCCACCGCCCGCCTCACGCCGCTGGAGGCCTGCGCACACTCGTTCTTCGACGAACTACGGGACCCAAACGTCAAGCTGCCCAACGGCAGAGAGAAACCCGCGCTCTTCAACTTCACCACTCAAGGTAGAAACACAGAGTCAGAGAGAGTTCAAGGCTGGGAGGGACTTCCAAAGGGCAGCTAGTGCAGCCCCCTCCTGCAGGGAGCAGGGACACCCTCAACTAGCCCAGGCTGCTCAGAGCCTTGGCCAACCTCCCCTGCAATAGCTC
>JAOEGS010023093.1:0-16877 GCA_025447755.1 Corythornis vintsioides
CGGCCCCCCTCTTCCCCCGCACCATTTTCTCCCCTGCCCGGCTGGCCCGGCCCCACTCCCACAAGCACAGAGAGAGGGAAAAAAAAAGGAGAAAGGTTTGGGTTCTCTCCTAAAAGGAATTACTACCCCTTGACAAACACCAACATTTTTTTTCAGTAAAGTGAGCTGAAATCAGATTGTTCAGCTTCACAAACCCAGGCCTTGGATCAAAAACAGAAAAAAAACCAGGGCTGCATGCTCCGTCACCATCTCTAGCAGAGCAGTTACACTCTTTCCTTTGCAACAGCAAGCCTACAGTCAAAAAATTATTTTTTTCTTCTACGTGGATTTAGTTTGGAGCAAGGCCATATTCCTGGACACACAGGTGTTACCAGCACCACTGAGGAAAAGGAAGCAGCCATCTAAGGAGAATGTGAAATGAAAGCAAACCTGCAGTTTTAATCAGCAAGGTGATCTTCCACGTGACTCTCTCAGTTACAAAACTACAGTTCGACAGCAACCTACTCAAAAAGTCCAGTTAACTAGGGAAACACCCATCGGAGATGACTCCTTCTTCCCACAGACAAAGTCAGGAACTGAGCACAAGTTTCTTAGTCCTGAAAAAGTTCCCTTGAGAGTGAGCTACTTGTTAGAAAGTACACTTTTCCCTTTCTTCCTTTATTTTGGGAAAAATCTCTGAGCAAAGTCCTCAAGAGCCATTGGTATAATTTTTCATAAAAATGTCCAAAATTAAATTTCCAAAATTAAAACAAGGTTTTTCATTTCAGGTCAAATTAAATGTTTCAAATCTTTCTTTGTGTATTTGTAATTATTACTTAAACAAGTTAAAAACAAACTATCAAGGGGTAGCAAGTCCCCTTTAAAAAAACTTTTTTCCTGCCTGTGTGGGAGGGACTGGGCCAGTCGGGGCCGGGGAACAGCCTGGACATGCAGCAGACAGAAACGGAAGAGGGACGATCTCTCTTCTTTTCGGCGTGAACCCAGGAGGAAGGAAGCTGCTGATTATCACCGTGTTTTCATCTTCTCAGCCTGAATTTCTCCAACCAGTTTTCATCGCCATGATTCCCTGGAGCACCTCTGCCAGCTCCGTACCTTTTGCGTTCATCTGACACTTTGATCCCCTGGAACCCTATTTTCTCTCCCATGAACAGTGAATTGGAATGGGGATTTTCAAATCTCTCTCTCCTGTTTTTCTTCCCTTCCTCTCTCCCTTTTCAACCGTGTTTCCTGACAGCCCCTGCTGGTCGTTGGAGGGAAGGGCAGCCATCTGTGTCTGTTATATATTGTTATATATTACTGTTTCAAAGTTCAGTGACTTTACATTTTTTATTTGGTTTTGCATTCTATACAAATATGTGTTTCTCTCTCTCTACATATATATTTATATTGTTTAATAAATTCTTGTCTCCTTATAAGCCCCTGGTCTTGCATTTTATAAAAATTTAAGATAATACCTGTCCAAACTAGGACATAAATAAACAAGTTACAGGTTGATATTTATCAGATAAGCCAGGAAATCAATGGAGTCCTATCCTCCAATGCTGTTCTACTATGCATTTTATACAAAACATTTCCTACATTTTATACTGTTTTCTTAGTTATATGTCTCAAAAGACAGTCTTAAGGAATTACTTGACTTCTGATGCCCCATGACTTTCAGAAATAATCTGTTGTTGCTGCTTAATGAAACAGAAAATACAAAAGAAAACAGATTGAAGGCAACTTCTACAGTTTGAAGTTCTTACAGAGCACAAGTTTAAGAGCACCTTTCTGTAAAATTACAGGGACACCCTGATTTTCTGTATCAGTATCTTCTCCTGCAGGTAATAGTAGGAAAAAAGAGCTTTCTGATCCTTCTTTGCTCTGTACTTATGCTTCTGATGAGAGATTACATATGGATTTCATCACCATTTAACATAACTAGTTTTTAAAACTTTTGCTCTGACTTAATTGTCATGAAACTTTTCACAGTTGGAAAAGATGACAATTTCCAAATAAAATCCCCAAAAGAACTGGACAATAGATTGAGCTGATAGAAGGATTTATTTATTTCTGTCTGGCGTCATTAAAATGTCTATGTTGGTTAGGGTGTAATTAAAAATTCTCTTTGACTGATGCACAAGGGAGAAATGTTCAGAGTTTTTTAACATTTATAACCCAAGGACGTGCTTTAGAAGAACCACGTCTAAGGGCTATAGCACAGCAGATATGGATACACAATCTAACAAGGCTGAGTTATGACAGGTGAACAAAATGCCACTATTCAGCTGAGCTCCCACAGCTGGACAGTTGTGCTTCCTGACTTATTCCAATAATGAAACAGAATATATTAGATGAAGGAAAATGTATTTCCCTAATAGTGGGGAAAGCATGAGGAGTCAGTTATTACCACCTAGCTGCTGGACAATGATTTCTTACACCACAATGATTCAATCATTCTTGATTGTATGCCAAAAAGGTACATATAATCAGTGCAAGGAGCCCAGATGATGAGTAGCAATTTTCTGAGTTACCATGCTTTGATTCTGTTTCATTATGTAAAACTTTAAATTCATTCTCAGGAATAACAGTTTGTTTGTGCCAACATTGCCTGAAGAGGCTTGTGTGGGCTTTAAAAAATAATTTTGTAATATTATAATCTTAAATTCCTTTGAAAACAGTGAGATATTTACATATGATATAATATTTGTCCTAATGTATACCTGCCAAATTGCTCCATCTTGTAACTTGTCATATCAACATGATTCAGGATGCACAACAAGAGTTTTTACAACCTTAAGGATTTGGATTTTTTTTTTTTTATTGTGAATTATTTTACACTGCAATAATTTGCAATGAGTGTTTGCTCAATCTGTTTATTTTTGTGTGTATCAACTTGGAAAGTTTTTTATTTCTGCATTGTTTTGGCTAAAAAACTTTCAATCTAGAACTGCACTGAGTATAGCATTATAGAAATTATTTCCACTATATACTTTTGATTTCTTTCTTTTTCTCTTCCCATTTTTTTTGTGGCAAAATCTCTCAATAATGCAGGAAACACATTCAGAAATGTGTAGTAGCCATTTTCTGGAATGTCAGTGCTTGATTTATTGTTCTTTGTTGTAAGAATATTTTTTTACTCTTTACCAATATTTTATACAAATATAAAGAGCTTTTTGTTATTCATTCTGCCCTTTTCATTAAGCTGGATTTCACCTGACTAAATGTTTAGTGTAGACTTCAAAGTACAAAGTAGGTTTCTAGCTTCCCTTTATTGTTTTAGGAGAGAAATAGGTGTTGAAAGAGAATAGGTTATTATACCCTAAACTATACATCTGTAATGGGACACCTAAATTGAGGCATCTAATTTGTGTCCTTAAATGCCTAATTCTTTCTACTGACTAAAGGGAGATGTTGATGACTAGGTCAGATACAGACTTACTCAGAGCAGACATCCAAAATTGATATGAAGTGATCCAATGCTCTTGCAGGTGTTCTTCAGGACCTTGTTGATGAAAGGAAGTGGAAACTACATAATTTGTCACTACTGCTAAATCTCTAACATTTCAAGCTTCATCCCACCTGCACTTAGCAAAGAAACAGTGCTGATCAGCATTATGATAAAGAATTAAACATATGTGCAGTCCCACCATCCCAACCTCCACAACTATAAAAATATCCTGGCATTGTACATCCAGTTGAAATGAATTGCCACTAGAATGTTAAATAAAGGTTATCTAATACTTTATTTTGGGGGTGAGGGGGGATTTCTAACTTCAATCACATAATAATATTGAATGAGCTGCATTTCAATCTTGTTGGCCAATAAAATATTGATTAAACAGCTGATGCCACAGCACAAAAATTATATCTCTCTGAATAAGCTTGTGAATATTTCACAAAACAAAGAAACAGTACTCCGCATAGAAATATTATGCAATGTTTTACACAAAGCCAACATAGCATGGAGTGTATTATTTCCTAATATTCATTTTTATGGTACTTCTAAGAGGTTGGTCTGTAAGTCATCTGTTTAGCCTGAAGAAATACCTCCTGAGTGTAACAAAGCCAGGGAAAATCTGCAGCTCAGAATTCATAGGCTTTTCACTAACACTCCTGAATATTTTAAAGGCCAGCTAAATTTCAGTACTGATGTAGCTTGTGGAAAAGCCCACAGTTCCAAATTCTGTCTTCTTCTGCACAATGTGCTCTTGTAAGCCTGGTCTATTAACCCTTGGTGGGGCACATTTCATAGTTCTTCTGATGCACTCATTACATTGCCACTTCAGAATTCCTCTCTGAGAGGAAGAGAATAAATCTGCATGTTTGTAATTTTCTTATTTGGTTCATATCTGGAAAGACTGAAAATACTATTCCCTTTTCTAGCAGAGGAAGACTTTTAGAATACTGAACAGACATATTGGAGTCTATGGAAACTGTACTCCTAAGTGTTCCTTTGATAATCCTCTCTCTACTCCTTAGCTGTCCATGCCCAAAGAAATATAGCTTGTTTGTTTTGTTGGGTTTTTTTCCAAGGAGTTTCATTTCAAAACACATACAAAGATATTTCTCCCTGAGGTCTTTAAGCTATTTTTGCAAAGAAACAATGAACTTTTTTTTTTTTTGGCCAAGGCCTTCAAAACACAGCCCACCTTCCTTCCCCTAGTTGACATTTGAATGCTGTTTAAACAGTCACAAGAAAAAAGGAACAGACCTAAAGAGAATGAAAGGGCTAGAAAAGGAAATGTGAGATCGAATTCTCTGTTTCTTTACATGCTTTATTCCAGAAATCATCAGTGAGAGATCGTTTGATTGGTTCCAATCTCTTTTAATAGCCAGCTAAAGACACTTCTTAAAGAAGCCAGTAATGTTCAGTGACTGAGCACAAAAGGGCATTCAGGGATTTTGTTTCTCAGTCCAAGGAAAGTGTTCAGAATCCTTTCTGATAAGATCATTCTGAGCTTTAATTTCTCATTAGAGGGGTTTTCAGTAAGTCTAAAGTCAGACTTCCATTCAGTTGTATCTTGTGAATACAAGTTATTGTGCTGTTTAAGTGTTTGTTAATTTAAAAGAACATGTGGTATAGATGTGTGTGTTCTCTTGATCCACTTTAGATAAGTGTGCATGCCCTCATTGGAGCATTGTGAGATGTGTTTTACTGTGTTTTTCTCTAAAGGGGCAGCTAATACCTTGTCTAGTCATTGGATGAACAGGTGCCAAATACTTCTCCAGCAAAATGGGCATGTGATAAAATATCACTGATGGCATATTCAAGATAAATTCTTATGATTTTTTTTTTTGCTATGTATGGATTCTGTGCTCTACTGAATCCTGCTCACCATTTTTATAATTTATTCCTGAACAAGTGCTTCATACTGTACTGGAAAGGAAGATCAGTCCTTCACAGAGATGGTAGAATTTTAAGACAACAGGGTAGCTGAACACCCTAAAATACGCAGATGGACTTAAGTTTCTAAAAGTTACCTTCCTAAGGTTCTCAATGGTGTAAAATCCACAGAATTACCCCAGTGCATTAGCTTAAACCTGACTCTCCTAAAATTTCCAAGTAAAATTTTGAAAAAAACCCTTTACCCCTAATAATCAGTCCAAGTGCGCTCAGGAACACTCTTGAATCCTGGATCAAGGTCATCTTCACTACTAAACCTTTAGACTACATCCTAGTATGGATATGGGCTTTTCATACCATTGCTTTTACTGAAATCCTGAGTGTGTTCTGGATGTTAAACTGCCCAGGGACCATTCCCAATACATAGCTGGCATTCAGTCACCTTCTCATGGTATCTAAAGCAGCTGACTGGTGAGCTACTCTAGAGCAATTGGCCTCCATACCCAGTAGCTTTCCTCAGCATGTTTAACTTGGTGGGATAGCCATAGACTGGGCATCTAAATTAAGGTTCTAAATAAGTACCTAGGGAGCTAAATAAAAGTGGTTTCATTCTCCAGGTTGTGGAGTACCCCAAACTCCTGCTAAGATCAGTGGCAGCAACAGGTTTCTAGTGTTTCTGAAAATAAATATTGTTTTATTTGTGAAGAGTTTTAGAAGCATTATGTTAGACTTGGAAATTGTGACCAAGCTCTGGGTGACAGTTTTTAATATTGAGTGGATTATTCCCATAATCCTTATGGAAAATGGAAACAACCATTTGCAAACAAAACTCCAGGCAGACATGTTTGCACTAGAAGAAGTTGAATGTGGCTGAAGATTTAGCCTTGTGTGGCACAGGAAGCATATAATTTGAATCTTAGCTGCAAAAGTTAGTACCTATAAAATCTCAGCTGGTGAGATAATAAATTCTGAAACAAAATAGAGGAAAAACTTTGCAATTCATTATTTGCATCTGGTTCTTGAAATAAGAAACAGGTTGTAGCTATTCTTTGTCATATCAGGTGGTGTCTAAAATGTGAAAAGGATTTTTTTATTATAGTCCATGGCTGTTATTAATTCATTTGAAAATCCTCTGCTTATGGCTCATTTACAAGTTAAATGTGGTTTCTGCACATGGAATTGCAGAACAGACATTTGTAAGTGATATTCTTTCATTGTGAAGGTAACCAATGATTAACTAAAATGAAACCCTTGCACAACAACCCTTGTACTGCAAACTACATAGTGATTTCTTAGCAGGATTGGGTTACAGCATACTTTAACTTTAGACCTCTCGCTTTAAAAGGTAATTTATATGTTTTTTACCTGGATATGAAATCCTACTTTCTCCATAAACATAACTTTCTGAAGTATTCCTATTAATCACTGTTGTCACAGCAAAGTGACAGGAAGCAAAACAATGAGTCAGCACCAATTAAAACGAATGATGAGAGAAATGGAGTCATTAAATGGACACACCACTTTTAATCTGCAATGAAGGCTGATGCTTATACCAATAATAAAACTATGCTGGTGGTCTTAATCTCTTCTTCAATCAATATCCAATCCACATCTTAAAAAGCAAGGTCAGATCTGTCTCTCTTTTCACAGGAGGGATGTTTATGACCGAGGCTGTCAGCTGTCTCTAAGTGTTGTCATTCTTATGGCTTTCATAGAGCTACCCTGCCATAGGCTGGTTTAAGATCTCAATACAGATACCAGAGATGTCAAAGGGCAGTGTAAAGATGCGTGAAACACCTGTCTGTATACTGTGGGATAATCACCAATTTTGACTGTCTGATTATGCTGTGTTTGATGCACCCCAGGATGTGGTTTGCCCTCTGGGCTGCCAGGGCACACTGCTGAATCCTGTTCAGCCTGCTGTCAACCAGCACCCTGATCCCATTCTGCAGGGATGCTCTCCAGCCACTCCTCTCTCAGTTTATACTTGTGACTGGTGGCAGGTGATGGTTTTGGCACTTTGTCTCCCTCAGTTTCATTAATATTGTTCTTTAGCCCTGTGTCACTGAAAGAAGATATAATGAAGCTGGTATTTTATAAATACTCAATTCTATTCTGATTTACTCAGGTCTAATATTGCTATCACTCCATTGAATTCCCCCTTAATTTTAGGACTGCTTGAAACATCTGAGAATGCTGTTATGTCATATTTGCCACTTGTAAAACAGGAATAGTGTTACCTGCCTACTTTATTCTGCACCACAGAGCCTCCACAGGCAAAGTATAACACAAATATTCTGCATTTATTATTTCAAATAGTAAATCAAGGGCAGGACAAGTACAGCAATCTGGAATAGCTCTTAAATCTGCAGACATAAGCAGAGTTGTGTGCATGAAATGTTTCAAAAATAACATAAAAATGTGACTCTAATTCTATGTAGTGAAGGAACAAGAGTAATTGAAGAAGTGTAGGAGTGAGATGGGAATAATGGGTATTATCACTCACACAAAATAACTGCATCAGTGTTTTGCAAGCACACAGGACATGAATATGAAAGATCAGTCCAAAAGACTGGAAAAGTGATCCAGCAGAGCTACAGCAAAAGCCAGTGTCTTGGTGGCTACTGTTAGAAATTGAGGCCTTTATGTTTTTCCTTCATTATGAATTAAATGAACATTACTGACAGGACGCTGCTTATATTGACATAATTCATTTCCCCACAAAAAAAATCGTACACCAACTAAATCCATAGAAAAATTTCTATTAAATAAAGAACTAGGTCACTGCATATGGCTTCAGACATCCATCACATCAGTGCTATATGGGAATACAGCAGTGCCAGGCTTCCTGGAACTCAGGTAGTTTGATATCCTTTATTTTTTCTGAAGATCTACAACTCCATTTCCAGATGCAGATCACATAAATGTGTATTTCTTTAGAAGATGTAGAGGAAGGTCAGTTTATATGAAGTAGGATAGAGTATATTTCTACAGAGCATATACTGAGGCACATAAAGAAAATATGAAACAGCCCATGTTCCTGGCTTTAAGTATGCCTCAACTGAAAGAGGAGATCGTCTTTGGATACAACAGAACCAGTACAGGTATACTCTGGATTTGACGAGTATATGCAGAATATACTCAGCTCCTGGATGCTGTTCAGTACAGCTCTATTAAGGCCTCTCTGATCACAGGTTAAAAACATATCTTAATCAGAAACATCTTTTCACCAAAAGAGAAGGTTTGCAGGAATGGTTGCTTTATTTTATCCAAAGTTTATGGGATTTTCATGTAATTTGATAAGACAGGTCTGAAATATCTAGCTAATTAATGTGAAAATAAGATAAAGTTAACTGCTAAGCTAATTAAGGACAGATTATATTTCACTTCCTTAAAGGACTAACTGCAATCATAACCCTTCTAACAAACATCTTCCTCTTTGCTCTCCTAATGGCAAAGGAAGTTGAAGCCAATGGGCACTGACATGAGGAAACTTTGTGCAGCAGCCGTACATAGAACCACAAAAAGTAATGCTCCTTCTGGACTTCTCCCTGATGCAGAAATCCCACAGGTGGTCAATGCCGTGTCAGGCACTTCTGGAAGTTGCTGAGTTTCCTCATTGCCCACTGAAGTAAAAGGGAAAACAGAGTGTGATCATCTGTTAAAACAAATGTTCAGCATGTTGTAGAAGTGACTGTCAGAGTCTATAACATGAGAACATGGTGCCTGGGACTGGTGTTTGAAGGTTGAAGATCATTTCCCTCTTTCTATTCAATATCTGCAAAACAAGATATTACACAAGAATCAAGTTGTTTCTCATACAGAATTCAGCTATAGCTCAGAGAGGGAAGGAAAACGTATTCACTTCTCGCCATTCTCCAAATTATTCCCAGCATATTAATTCAGGCTATAGATTTAGGGAGGTGCTTCTTTTTCTTGTTAAAATATTCAAAGTCATCAAGATATATAATACTTCCCAAAAGCCGAGAATTATTTGCAGCTATTTTCTGCATCTGATCTCCTAAATCTCAGACCTCTGAAAATGAGGAAATAGCAGAGATAAGTCATGAACATATGCTATTTACCCAAAAAATTTTAAATCTGCTGACCCTGAGTGATGTGATAGAAAGGGGGAAGCACCTGCTAGTAGTTTAACTCTACCCAGTTTATTAACTATAAGTGTCCTGAAGGGTTGAAGATTATATGAAGCAATCAGAAGAGCCATGATTGTGACATGAAGTGCTTCAGGCTTCCTCTGTGTATGTTGAGAAAGGAATAGCTGCAAATGCACCTCAGCAGAGGCTGCTGTGCCTCATTTCAGCAGTGTGCTGAATAGATTCTGATGGAAGTTTGGTATCATTTCTCTTTTCATCATAGGGATTATACTCTGTTAAATGTGAGTTAAGTGAAAACTCTGGATTTTATCCTGGGAAAATAAAAGGGTATTGGATGGCATTGTGGATGAACGGTGAGTGTATTACAAAATGAAATGGAAAACCATAAATATTAACAAATGTGTTGCTTTTTTCAGAGAATGGGAAGTATTTCAGAGCAGGCGTTTCCTGCTCTAGTCCTTTCAAAGACAAGGAGCACGTGTGTTTGGAAAAGGCAGAGACGTAAGAATTATGGATGTGCTCCTCACCTGCATTTGATTTTAGAGACTGAGTGACCTCAACACTGTAGAAGAACACAGAGCATCCTGGGCAGCCTCTTATCTAATTAACAAGTTGTGTTGCTCTGTTTCTAAGGTTCTGGTTTGCTTCCTTTGGTAGAAGACAAAATGTTTCTCAGACAAGATACCAACCAAGCACAAGTTTTTTACAGTGTTATACGTGGAGCTGAGACTGTATTTGGATAAGAATAAAGGATACAAGTTTATTCTTTAGATGTTCCTTTGTCTCTTGTATACATTGTAAGCATGGTGTGGAGGGTATGAATATACTTTAAAATGTTTTCAAAGGGTTCATTAGACCTTTGAAAAAACTCACAAAAGTAGTCTCTATCCTCACAGGTTAGCACTTCTATTCCAAGGTGGGAACAATGACTGTTAATTACAGATATGAAAATCATCTGTCTAAGTACAAATCTCAGCAAAATGAGAATATTTATGAGTATAAATACAGATGGAGTGAAGCTCCAAAATCTGTAAACTGCTTTCTTGCTATCACTGCTGCACAGCAGCACTAGCACATGAGAGCCCGTGATGTGCCTCTGGGATACTTGTTCTCAGCTCCTCTATCCAAGCACCTTCTTTTTTTTTAAGTATATTTCAAGCACTTATTTTTCCCTCACTTCCCTTTGGAGAAAGACAAAACAAAACCTACAAATGAACAGAAGTCCTCAGATTCATAGGTATTCACAAGACAGTAAAGGGGAATGGAAAAACCTGTGTTAAATTGACAGTTGCTGACAATTCACACACTTCCAACACTAGAAGTACACTAGAGCATGCATGAAGACCACCTTATGCATCCCTCACATTAGTATTTGTTAGATCACAT
This sequence comes from Corythornis vintsioides, assembly GCA_025447755.1. Taxonomy (NCBI): domain Eukaryota; kingdom Metazoa; phylum Chordata; class Aves; order Coraciiformes; family Alcedinidae; genus Corythornis; species Corythornis vintsioides. The sequence goes on from JAOEGS010023093.1 coordinate 10,828, forward strand.
ACGAAAGCAAAGAACAAATTCCTCAGATCTCAACTACCCTCTCTCATCTTTTGTGCATGTCAGCATAGCTTAGGACCAATAAACTCTTTCTTATGTACTTCCAGATGCTTCCTCCATTAATATTGGCAAGCACTGCTATTTGTAAATCATTTTATTTTGCAAGTACCTCCTTAATTTACTGCTCAGTTCAAATTACTACAGTCTCCACTGTCACTATCCCCTCTGAGAATATCCAAGGTTGGCAGTTACACAGATTAAAACAATATGAATATCTGAAAGATACAGAATTATTTTATTTTCCTTTTGGTTTTACAAAATGGAACCACCTTAAGAAAAGAGAAAAAAAATAAAGAAGCCCATTGTGTTTTCAGAAAAGTCTGCTCATTGTCAGACATTGTACATAAAAGAGAAATTAGCTGATTTACACGGAAAAGTGAATCTTCAGTTTTTAAAAAATACAGCCCAATGTTATCAGCAACCAAATCTGTAGAAATACAGAGGCTATAAACTCAGTTCTTCACTTAAAAATTTGATTTAAAGTTTTATTTAAAACCCATTAATGTTAGTAGAAGACTTTTAACTGATGTGCCAAGGGGTTTGCATGAGACCATTACATAAGTAACATTTCTGGCCCCGCGAAAGAAATGGAAGCCAGACATGAAAATTAAATCACTTAACTGTGAACTGTGGACAAAAGAAAAACACATTCAGCATATTAAGATGAAATATGCTTTTCTGTCTTTTTTTTGTGTGGAGGAACACAAATAAGAAGAGCAATACTCTAACTTTCTAATAAATTACCTATTCAAGCATTGGTGCATGTTTAAGTGGCAGATGTGAAGATATTTTCGGACAGACCACTCCATCCTGTCATCTGGCACCTTGTTACCACAGCTGTCTTCTGCTTAATTCTAGTCACACCTCCCCTTTAATAACACTCTTGTTGTAAAGTCACCTTGTGGGTCCCACATAACCTGCTCTACCCTGATCTGCTTTCCATGTGATTACAGAACTCCACCAGAACTATGTGCTCAGTGGCAGTGGATAAACTCTGGAGTATTTGCAAGGCAGTTTTAATGAGAAATTAAATGATGAGAAACAACAGGGAAAAAAAACCCAACAAACCAACACTGCTGGAGGATTAAATGTAATGGCCACCCAGATAGCCTTTCAACATATTATCAGTTCAGCTTGCTGATAAGAATGACAATATTATGAGGACAAAAGCTAGTACCTCTGCATCTGTTTTTTTATTCAAATTGAAATTGTGAAGATTAAAAATATCATGTTCTAGCCATTAGATTTTCCTCCATCCTGAGAAAGATACCACAGTTCTGGAGGTAATGAGCTTTTCAAAAACACTGCAGTTTGTCAGCTAGTACAGTAGCCATTTCATTCTTGACTGTAGGTTCTGGGAAGCTTTCACAGCTGTTATGTTGTGTTCTAGCCAACAGAATGTTAGCAAATGTTCTTTCATGTGAATTTCTAAAATAAGCAAAATAAGAGCTTTTCCTGATCTTCTCTTTTAAAGAGAAAAAAAACCAACCCGAACTTTTATAAAGATTAGGAGGAAGAATAAGAATGTGCATGCAGGCCCAGAGCAAAGTTGGTTTTTTTCCCCTCCTCTGCACTATAATTCTTTCTGAAAAGTTCTTCTAAGCTGAAAGTTTCAAATAGTGTCATGACTCCTGGAACTGTGACTTTAATGAAAACAAACAAACAAACACAACAACAACAAACATAACAAGATTTTTTCTGAAAATATCAGAATGGAAATATTCTTAATTACAACTAGGATGAAAAATTGAAGGAAATAGTTGACAACTGCATAATTAATACTGCACATAGGTATTCAATTCATAGCAAATTAATACCTCTCCCCATTCTCTACTGTGAAAAAAACCCGGCTGGTTTGTTCTGTTCCATTTACAGAAGGTTGAAAAGAGAACCTTCAAATGAACCTTCAAATCTGTAAAAGAAAGCAATACATTGTTTTCCATGTCTTTGGTAAATGAACACAAAAAATCTACAATTAGATCAATACAAGACAGACTTATTTTAAATTCACAGAATTTCCCAATTATTATTCATGCAAACAGATTGACTAGAGAGACTGCTGAATTTCCTCACAGAGGATAGAGAAGTGGAAGGTTAGTTTAAGCAAAGAGGGATAGCTTTTGAGGCAGAGGGATGAGCTACATGAATTATTACCCTCAGAATTCTGCTGTTTCATTATTCACTAAAAATCATTTTTAATTAGCTATGAGTTACTCTGGGTTCAAATCTTTTTGATCCCCTAAGACTTATTAAGATATGATGTCTTACCATAAAATAGGAAACATTTCTCACAGAGATGTTGCTCAGAACATCTTCACTTCCACCAGTGACACCTCACACCAATTACCCTACTGTCATCTTTTATAAGAAATGGCTCATGGTCATGAGTTTAGTCCTGAATAAATAACCAGACAAAGCTTCTATGGACATAGCAGACTCTCCTTTCATCTGAAGACTTTATTGTCCTGCCTATGATGAAGGTCAGACTAATTAATATTACTTGTGGTTTTCAACAAACTATGACCACACCAACACTTCATGGGTGGGAGTGATCAGAAATGGAAACTCCTGAAGGGCAGGAACATATATCTGCCTGTTACTGATCTGGACTATAACCCTAGCTGACCTTTCTTCCTGTTTATTTCCCTTGTCTTCAGCAATAAACAAGCAAGCTTGAGCAATAAAACCATGAGGAGGAAAACTTGCTGACTAATGAACTGGATTTTTTCTCCTTCCAGACCTTGCTGGGCCTTTCCACCAGTTTAGAAGACCTTTGTCTGGATTTGAAAACGTTCATACTTTGTATTAATGTTATACGCATACAGTTTACAAATAATTTACTCAATAAATATACATTTTAATAAATGGCTTACCAGCTGTTATAAAATCTCTTTGGTCAACAGACTGCCTATAACTATGGCTTCTCAGCTTTCTTTACCACTTCTGTTTTGGTATTCTGCTTGGTTACTTTTACACAATGTTCACTAATAAAAATCAATTTAAGATTTTAAAATATTCCTTCATATATAATCCGAGAAGACTGAAAATATTTAATTTCAAGACTCTTTCTGGTATCAGGAAACAAAGAATTCATTTTTGTCCCACTCCTCTTCCTTGAGAGAAACAACAGAAACCAATGTAACTGCTAGCAAAAATATATTACTGTCTTGGCTTTATTTCTGAAACTTCACTATTAGAGCCCATTTAATTAGATGCATAAATCCTGTAAATGATGTCAATGTTCATAATTAAATGAGAAAATTGCAAAATCTGCAGCACAAAATGTAGATAAATGTGAGAAGAAACAATACAGGATTGCTCTATTATAAATCTGCATGACTAACACTATCATAGTGAAGTAGTAGAGAACCTATAACATCTGCTTCATACATATGAAAATTCAATTAAATTATCAGCTATGAATTACTGTAGCTTAAATATCAACAATGAAAACTTTGACCTAATTATTTTAAGATTTTTTTAAGCAGCAAAAAAATGTCATGTTTCAGTATGATAAAGTTGGTTGATTCATTTTGTGATGCTTAAACAGATTAATCCTGTAAAGCCTTTAAAAAAAGTATTTTTCACCAATTACAATAATATAAAAGGGGGAGGTAGGGGATATAGATTTAAAAAAATACTGCTCCTTAAAATAAAATAACATATAAATGAAAGGCAGCATTTTAACTGTAAATTGTCTTAGGAATCAAAGCTCTATTAATTAGAGTATTTTATATCAACTCAAGTTCTATATGTAAGCCTGAGGTGCATCTTATTGTCTCTTTAAAACAAATATCTATTTTCATGAAAAAGATAGATGGTTCTGCCACTCCAGTATTTTGGTGAAAGGAAGAGGAGCTTAGCAAATAAAAAAAAAAATGACCTGGGAAGAAGGATTTCAAATGTTTTCATCCTCCATGTATTCAAAGCATACAGGACTGACAGGAAGGATTTCTTTGCTTGTAGTATGTTTATGTACTTATTTCTATGTATAGTTACACATATGTGAATATATGTACATACGAATATTTACATATAAAGCAATACATCCCTCTCCTTTTGCTCCCTCTCTGAAACAGGACAACTTTTGACCACACTGACATCTAACCAGACTACCATCCTTAGGGAATGTTCATCAGAGAGATACTATCCTTTCATATCACAAGTGAATTTTAATATTTATCCCCAAATAAATCTTGATGACAGATGGACTGTTCTTTCCATTAATAATAATTAGGAGTTAGATCCTCCAACTGGATCTGGAAGCCCTCTTACAAAAGCAATCCTCAAAGTATTTGGGCAGATGCTCAAGTCTGCCACCATAAAGTCTCAGCTGAAGGACTGACTCCTTCATGGGTAACATCTTACAGTGCTTAATGATTCAGTGCTTCAGAAATATTCTGCTCATGATATCACATTCACTGCTGTGAGAAACACAGAACTGAGCCCAGGGACACAATTAGTCAATGGCCCCATGTCCATATTCCCCACCTTGGCAGTACCAGATAATGACATGTCCCATTGTTCCTTATAGGCTGCCAAAACCATTGTCAGTGCTTAACAAAGAGTAATACTAACAGGACATATTTAAGGCATTGATTTGGTGTTATCAAATGGAAAACAGCTAGATGGGAGTTTCACTTCAGGGATCAATTCCTAAAGGTCCTTGAGTAAAGTGTCTAAGCAGAGACCTTCATCTTGCACTAAAGGAACACTTAGTATGTCCTTGGCCCTTACATGTGCATAAGGAAGACTATAAAAAGTGCTCTTCTCATTTTCAAATACAATTTCAAAGGCTCAGGGATAAGGGTAATACTTAGGCCTAATGGACAGCAAGCAAAACACAACCATGTACATAGAAATTGTTGCAAAGCTAAAGAAGTCACGGCTATACCAGAGCTGCTGAATCCTGCTGCTTTTTGGCTGTGGAGAAGGCTGACCTGGCCTTTCCCAAAATTTTCCTGGAAGTAGGAAACCCAAACTCACAAATGCCACAGAATTTTTATTCACCCAGGCTTGTACATTAGACATCTAAGGAGAAAGCCCTTTAGACACAGAGGGTTCAATCAACTCCGCGTGCAGAGAGAAAGCTAAACACAGAGCAACAAACCTCGCTATTGGAGATTTGCGTTTTTTTCTCTTTTTCTATTTATCTAACAGGGTAAAGGCTTCCCCAAACTAGGGGCTAGCCTACAGCAGCGGCATCCATCTGGAACGTCCCAGCATCTACAACCAAGAGGGATAATTGTTGCAGAGATTTACATGCGGTTGAGCCAGAAGTCTCCTCTACTCCACGTGCAAAGAGAAAGAAGCCTCTGTCTAGCCTGCATTGCTGGTGCATGAGGAAAGGGGTTCCAAAAAAAAAAAAAAAAAAAACCAACACAAAAAGTCCATCCAGTTAAATTTGATGCTGACTGGTCAGTATGGTATCTACTCGACATAAGACCATGATTCTGTCTTCATTCAAAGTTGATGTGGGAATTCAGACTGATGTTGCTCAAAAGGATGAGCGGATGCAGATGACAGGCTTCATAGAGTGCCACAGCCTGTTATTGACCTCAGAGGGCAACTCCCATGGCTGTGTGCTGTGTGAACAGGTAGATGATCTGCTCAGCTGAACAGACCAGCTTGAAGATGAGATTTTGAGGCTTCAAGATGAAGTGAAAAGACTCAGGAGTATCAGGGAGAGTGAAACTGAGATTGATCTCTGGAGCCATTCTCTGTGCTCCACTCAGCAGTCAGGTAACACCCAGAATCAGGGGGCCCCTGAGCCTTGCCTCTCTCATACAAATAAAAGAACCCCAAGTAAAGGGGGTGAGTGGAGGAAACTTCATGGGCATTGCAGAAGGAGAGCACTCGCCTTGCCTCCTTCAATTCCTCAGGTGCCTGTGAAAAACAGATATGAGGCCCTTCTGAAAGACAGTCAGTCTTCTTATAACCAGTTGGAAGGTGGGGGAGTGGTGGAGGGGGAGGCTTGGAGGCATGTCCCACCT
>JAOEGS010023094.1:0-12107 GCA_025447755.1 Corythornis vintsioides
CTGCACTTCCCTCATCTAACCATCTACTGCTATCTTCATAAAAGGCTATCAGATTAGACAAGCATGATTTCCCCTTACGGATTCCATGTTACACCCCCTCCCATAGAAGGGGTGTAATCCAAGCTGGTGTCCTAACACTTCACTAAGTAGTTCCAGGAGGAGCATGGAATGCCTGGAGAGATGGCATGTGGACCAAAAGCTGCAATGTTTACTCAGCTTTTTCTCAGGTGGCAATAAAAATCTGTGTAGGTGGTAATCCCCAAGACAGTCATGCTCTAAAGATCTTACAATCCAAATGGGTGAGAGGGGCTGAAAGGAAACAGGCTAAGGGAAGTACAACAGCCTGTTCTAATCATAGAATCATCGAATGGCCTAGGGTGGAAGGGACCTTAGAGTCCCTTCACTTCATCTAGTCCAACCCCCTGCCATGGGCAGGGACACCTCTCAACTAAATCAAGCTACTTAAGGCACTGTCCAGCTTGGCCTTGAACACCTCCCCTAGATGTGAAAAACACTGTGTATTTGGAGTGGTGGAAAGCTGCAGCCCCCTTTGAGGGGTTACTGCTCTTGGTTGTTTTGTTTTGCCTGGATGCAGGGATACTTGGCAGCTGGTTGGCAGAGCCAAGGTTTAGGGAAGAACAGCATCATACTTCTATGTAGAATAGTATTCGTTTCTCTGTGGTGTGACTTTCAGGAATGACAGGAGCCCAAATGAAGATTTATTGAAGGATGCTGGTCAATGAGATTTTTTTTTCTTTTAATGTATTCTGCTATATCAATAAGCCCTGTTCCTGCTTCCTCTCTGCACTGGTGGAATCAATCACTTTTTAAGTAGATTGATCTGGCTCTCAGGTTTTCCATGACCAAGCTACCTTGCCAGTCCTTGCCTAGGAGCCCTTATTTCCTTGTGTAAGCAAGGACAATGCTGAGCTGTTCCCTTGGCCAGTGAGACTGTGGCATGACTCAATCGGAGTCCTAGGTCTGACATGGAGGGGGAACTTCAGGTACTTAATGCTGGGGCAGCTGTTTCCAATCTGTGCTGAATTTATTATACTGTCAGAAATAAATCTGCATTAACCATGACACACAAATAGCTTTTGTTTTTAATTAGAGATACTTCCATTTTCCAAATTTCCAGATAATAAATTAAGGGCTGCAGGACAGACTCCAGATTAGATTAGCTCCTAGCTTTAGTTTCTCAAGTCCCTCAGCAAATCCCAGGAGTTATCTTCTGGCTGAGTGAATCCCCTTCACCCCATCTCCTCTTTGCAGAAGGAGAAATCAAAGGGGCTTTACAGCAATTCTTCTGCACTCTCACCATTAAAGGAGATGCTGAAGCTGCTCTGACTTGCACCCTGCTTCAAAATCACAGAAACGTAATAAACTAGAAACACTGGATGGGGAGATGCATGTAAATCCGGACTTTGTAAGGCTGGCCCTGACTGGGTTTGGGCAAAGACTCTGCCTCAAGGAGGTGAGAGGGTCAGATGCAGTTATTTAGATGATGAGGAATGTGAGGCCTAGAATGTATATCTGTAGAAAAGACAGCCCATATTCCAGCCCAGCCAGGTGCTCTCTGCAGGAATTTCCCCTGAGGTGTTTGTGGCTTGGCATGGGGTGATTTTTACAGCTGCAGTTCTTCCTCTCTGAGGCTAACCAAGTTATTTCTGTGCTCTGCACCTATGTTGGAAGCCATGCTACTGAGTAGGCAAGGGCTGCCCTCTTGTCCCCTTGTTGGGGGTACCAGAGATTTGAACCCCAACCTGCAGGCAACTTTTCCAGGATACAGTATCCCCAGAGTTGCCAGTATCAACGACAGAAACATCAGTCTCTAAGCCACCATCGCTGAAGGCTTTTTCTGTCTAACAGAAGACCCAGCAGCTGCTTTCCCCTCTCCTCCCCCTGGACAAACAAAGGCTGCCACAGACAAAATGCTTCAGCTCTCCAAAGAAGGGTGGCTCTGGACTGACATCCTATTGGATTTCCAGGCGGTCTTTCTGAAGAGCTGAAAGGGATAAAATAAATTCTCTCCTGAGTCTCTGACATGCTCTGGATCAGCTCTGTGCTATGCTGGGCTTCCCAGAAACCTGGGAATAACTGCAATTATCGCGTCGGTGGCCCAGTCTCCCATGTTGCTTATTGTTGTGCCTAATCTTGAGATTCATTAGAGCCTGGGTCCTGGAAAAAAAGCTGTCTGGAAGAGAGACCACAAACATGCCTTTCTAGTTCCTTCAATAGAGAAGCTTGGTGGGGAAGGCTCTTCGTTGCAGCCTGGCATGCCTTAAGGGCTGGCCCACCACTGAAGGGCACAGTAGCTGTTGTACTCTTCTGCTCAACCCTGTCTGATTTTATAAGACTACTACAAACAGCTGCTGAAAATGAAATAAATTATTTACAGACCTTTTCTGAGGCCATTAACTGCATGTCCTCTACCAAAAATTTCCACAATTCCTTTATTTAAAGGCTTCTTTCTACAGCAAACCACATGATTTACTGAAAAGCTAAGTAGCTTCAGATGTCTCAGTGCCTGGAATGGGCGTCAGATTATTATCTGGAAATGAATGACCATGTTCAACTCCCCTGGTCTGGGTTTCCCCTGTCATTTTCTGACTAAAGCTGTGGTGATACTCTACCACAGCCCTGATAAAAAACAATAGCATTTTCAATTATGCCCTGATGTTTTACAAAATAATTGGTGTCTGTGTGAAGCTATTTATCATCTTGTTATTGTTTTATCCTGTTTGGGTAGACTGGATAGTCTGTATGAAAGATTCAAAGTTGGAAGTAGACACAAACCAAAATTTTCCTTAGAAAAGCTGAAACAAGAAAAACACCATTTGAGAAGTTGTCTTTCCTGAGGGGAAGGTATCCTGAGGTAAAATGAGCAATGTAGAATAACTTCTATGTGATCAGGAAGAACATTAACCTGGGGAAAAACAGTAGCGTGCTGAAGATGTGATATTGCAGCAGATAAACTGGAGAAATCTGTGTGTATAATGAGGCACAGGTGAGAAGTTAATTAGGAAGCCAGTGGAGAACGATCAAGTATCGCTCATAATCCTGCTGCAACAAGTTCACAGGCAAGCATCGCACATCGTTACAAAATACTCAGCTGAAGTCAGGTAGGTTTTTCCCTTCCCATGGGATAACACAATTATTCTGGGGCAAGCCAGCAGACAGGAAGGAATCAGTGAAGGGGGAGGAGGGAGTCGCAGGCAGTGAGCTCTTACCGAGTTTTCCTGAGGTACCAAATGCCATCAGCCCTGAAGAGGGAGGAATTTGCTTATCCTCTCTATGGATTGAGGCTTTCTATGATGCTCTTTGTGTAATCACATTGTATATAGAGAAAGGGACTGCAAGAAGAGCTGCAGGTTAACCCCTCAATGACCATTTTGTGTGTTGTCTTGCACCAGAGATACCAATATTAGGAACTGTGTCAGCTGGGCACACTTCACCACACAGTTCTTGATCAGAGTGCTTTGCAGGGATCTCCTGGAGTAATAGAGTCCTCAGGGCAGAGCTGGCAGCAGCACCAGTGTGCATTTGTCCCCAGGAGTGCTGAGCTGCTCTCCTCCTAGTCCTGGATGCCCTCCTCTTAGGTGCTGTATAAACACAGCTGTTGGGGGCAGGGAGAGAACCGAGAGCAGCCAAGGCTTGTGTACACATGTTGACGGAGGAGTCCACCCAGGTCAGTCCTAAATGAAGGACTCCACATCTGTTTAGGTTGACCTGGCTTGCTCTGTCTGAAGCTTTTCCCTGACTTAGCCCTACAGGGTAAACAGAACAGGCAGTGGATACACGTGAAGGTATTAAGTATAAATTAGATTCTTGCACTGTAAAAATAAGGTAAACTCAGAAGGGGAGACTCTGGTACTCCTCAAACTTGGGTTAACTGCAGTAAAGCTCCAGCATCTGGTCTTCTCTGTGTTTAAGATAGCTCATGGAAGATTGCTTCACCCCAGCCATGCAGTCTGGGGTGTGGGGGTGGGAAGCACAACCCAAAACCCTCTTTCCTTTAGCAGAACAGCAAAGAAACCCAGCCGGGTTCCCCACAGGGAAAAGGGAGCGCCAAGCCACAATGTAGGCGGTGACCCGTGAAGGCAGGGGCACAGCCGGCGCCTGGCAAAGCTGGGATTTCTGCCTTCCCTAAATCAATAACGGCCTCGGGAAGAAGGGGACTGACAGAGGGGTTTCGGTGCTGCTCTGAAACAAGTGCCATGAGGAGGGCTAGGCTGAGGAGGTCCTTTGTGGAGGAGAGCTGTGATGAGAGGGGCTGTGGAGTTTTGATGCCCAGATATGCACCCCACAGTCTGCAGAGAAAGTGGAGAGAAAGCTATCTAAACCCACCCCTGGTGCGGTGGGAGGGAGAGAGATGAGGAAAATCTGTTCGTTTTTAGCTCTGAACAGGAGTCAATCCTCCACTAGGGATGAACGTGGAGGCAGCCTCGGGTGAACCCCACACCAGAGGAAGTCCCCGTCGCACCGTGCTCTTTCTGGTGATGCTGGGAAGCCTCCTCAAGCGTCCTTGCCCCCGCTGGCCTTTTGTTAGTGCCAGTGGAGTGGGCCAAGTGCCTTAGTCCTCCAGGTTTATGAACGGAGGAGGGAGAGACATGACAACACCCGCTACGCAAGCACCTAAAGAGTGGAGGAGGGCAGCTGGAGGACACGACCCCCAAATCCAGGCTTATCCCTGGCAGGAACCAGAAACCTGCGGTCAAGAGCGAGGGGCCGCCGCTCCCCTGCGGTGTCTGCCCGGCCCCGGGAGTTCGGAGCGCCCCTCCTGGCCCCGGCCCCGCCGCGTCTCCCCGAGGGGAGGGAGAGGAAGAAGGAGAGGGGAGGCTCCGCTGCCGTGGGCCCACCCGCCGCCGCTTACCTTAGCGCCGAGGGGGGCGGCGGCGGCGCCGAGGAGGAGGAGGAAGAAGAAGCAGCGGCGGCGGGGAGCGGCGGCCATGCCGCGCTGCTACTGCAGCTGCAGCCGCCGCGGAGGAGGTGGCGGCGGCGGCGGCGAGGCGGCCCACCAGCGGCGGGAGCGAGAGCAACCGCCGCCGACGGAGCGCAGCCCGGCATGGCTGAGGGACTTAATGACTTTACAACCTGCCGGGTGGCGGGCGGCGACCCGCAGCGCGGCCGCTCGGCGGGGGCTGGGCCAGGCTTGGTTGGGGGGCCAGGCTTGGTTGGGGGGCCGGGCCGGGCGTTCCGCAGGCCCCAGGGCTCGGCCCCGCCGCCCGCCTGAGAGCAGCGGGGCGGGCAGCCGGAGCCTGCCCCCCTCGTCCCGCCCTGCCTGCGGCCGCTCCCAACGCCCGGCCCGCCCCAGCTTTGCTCTCGCCGCTCGTAGAGCGAGCGTCCCGGGCCAGCCGTCCCGACACCACAGGCAGGTCCTGAGATAGCCGGGCTGCTCCACGCTGGCACCTCCATCATTTCGTTCTTCACAAAACTCATTCGTTACCCGACTTACCGTTCTTGGCCCATTCTGAGCAAGCTCTGGCTGCTTCTAAGTGCATCCCTTTTGGTAGCCCTGGAGGGCAACACTCCATCCTGGGAAGAGAGGGAGGGAAACGTCACCCAGATGATGGAGAGCTGCCCTTGCTGATGGATCATGATGCCAGCCTATTGACCTGGTCCTTACTAAGAGTGGATATAGTTTCCCAGAGGCCCCAGTGCTCAGCCATGGTTTATTAAAGAACATCCCAAAGCACAGCTTAAGTCTCACATGAAGATAATTCTCCACTATTTTAGTTGGTGCCTCCTGCCTTCAGACAGTACCTGCAAAAAGAACATTGCAAAATCAGACCACTTGAGCCTACTTGAAGGAGTCTGCTTGAGGCCTCCTCAGAGGATGCAATGGCACCAATAAGCTCTCTGAGACCTTCCAGGCTGAAGAAATCTGCTTACCCCTGTGTCCAGGTGCTTCTTTCAGGCTGGGATAGTCAAATACGCAATTTAAAAGTTATGAATATACGAGTTAAATGGAATTTGAGTTTGTTTGCTGATACCTTTTTCCCTCCTCTTTGGAATTTCCCCAAATTTTGCTGTGCTTATGATCAGGAGGTGAGATGTTGCCAGTCTGAGTGCCTGCACATCTCAGCCCTCCTGGGAGCCATGGACAGAGGCTATGCAAAGATGGCATCAGGTGTCCCCAGCCTGGGGCAAGCATATAGGGAGCAGTGGTTTCTGCCTGCCAGATGTGCTGTAATTAGTATGGGAAGGTGAACCAAGACTTCTGCCTCTCTCCCACCAAGGGTTTCAGCCTCAAGGTGGAGGGAGGGGAGAGGGATGATGGAGGGGTGTCAGTAGGGGGTGCGATGGGGACTCCTGATCAAAGCTGCTTGCTAGTAGGCAGGGGGCAAGGGGAGGAGGGGGACATCTGCTTCTGACCCATCCAGAGAAAATGAGGGTGAGTGGTACTGACAAATAACATGTTTGTGCCATGAGCTTGCAGAAGGTGACAGGGGCTGGCAGTTGAGGGGAAGCTTCAGAGTAAATTCTTTGCTGTCCTGCTGCAGCCCTGTGTAATGTTCCTCTGAAGCCAGCTCCTGCCCTGCAGATAAGCAAAACTACAGAGAGGCACAGAGGTGGGGGAGAGGCTGTGTCTAGGAAGAAAAGTGGGGCTGACGCCAGCTGAGTGAGGGGGTTGGTAGCAGTGTGTGTCTCGCACAAGTTTCAGTGCATCTGATCTTCTTCAGCCCCTCTCGAAACCAGCATCTGAAAACAGGGAAGCAGAAGCAGGCTGAGTGCTGCTCAGTGCAGAGATGATTTGGGGAGGAGGATCTGCATTGTGAGTCACTAAAGGAGCATGACATGGCAAATCCAGGTGGCCTGTGATGCTCTCCCCTCCTGGGCCCCTCTGGGCCCCCTGTGTCTTGACCTTTCTTGCTAGTCCTGCTCTCCTCATGCAAGCACAACTCTTGAGCCTCTTCTGCTCACAGGAGTGGGGCAAGCATGGTATGGAAGGCAGAAAGACAATGCTAAAATGTTGTTTGCCATTTTGCATGAGTTTAAGCTGTGTATTTGTTTTCTTGCTGTTCAGAAGAGGATTTAAATACTCTTGGTCAGTGCGGGAACAAGGGCATGGGAGATAAAAGTTCCCTCATCGTCTTGAGACCTCCCCAGGTAACCAGCATACAGAAAGGTTTGACAGTGCTATTGAACCAATAAATACATTTAAAACCTTGCTAATAAAACCATCACCAGGGACTGCAAGCAGCCTCCAGTCTTATTGGTAATCTGCCTTTCCCAATTTTTTTTTTCCTCCTACTGTCTTTACTTATACCATAAAGTTACCACTTTCTAACTGGGCCAGCTGGTTCTGCCGTGGGCTCTGTTAATGTGTGGGATGAGGCCAAGCTCTGAATGTGCAGCAGCCCTTTTGTGATTTTGCAGTCAGTCCTACCATTCAAGGGGCTTTTTCCCAGTTGTTTTCCAATTTCATATGCCCTGTTATCAGAAACTAGGTCTGTAATACTATCAAATAATATTTAAAAGATTAACAAAGGTTGAGGATCTCCCCTTTGTTAGCACCCGAGAGCAGAGCCACATGGTTTCATCCCAACATTCTCCATAATCAGAACTGAACTGGAGCCAGCCAGTGTGTTTCGTTGTGGGTGTCAGATGTAGGCTGCTTGTGATGGACTAATTTGTACTTATCCCCTGCTCTCTGGAAGTTGTCTTGGATTATTTTAATCTCTTGTTTCATTGAATTGGATTTCATCAGCCACCTGTTTCTCTGAAAAGCTTCTGAACACACTCAGGAGAATCAAAGTATATCTGCTCTGGAGAGGAGGACTGGTGTTTGTGGATGCTGCTGCAGGTCCAGCAGAACTGGAATACACTATCCTCTGACATGACCTGAAGGGATTTAATCTGCTCAGAGCTTGCAGATGTCACAGATTGCAGCTGTCTTCCCACAGGCAAGGTTCTGGGATCATAATTATAGAGGCTGAGAGTTTAGAAAAATGCATGTGGGAGACTTGCCTGGAGTGTAAAGGTCTTTGGACATCTTTGTGTGTGTGTGTGTGTGTGTGTGCTTTCCTCCTGCTTACAAAGCTGCTGGTGGGAGCCTGTGTCTGGCAGCAGTCTTACATGATGTTTCTCTGGGCTTTTAGTCTGTTCCAGTATTCAGCTGGCTTTACCTGGTGCTTACTCCAGCACAGATGCCCAGGAGCAGAAACAACCACCAGACTTTGCTCTCCCTGTGAGGAGGAACCTGTGCAGTCCAAGACTTCCCTCTGTATATATACAGAGAAGTGGCTGGTCCTTCTTTCTATCACTCACAAAAAGTTCAGCTCTGTTAACATGGAGAAAACAGTGCCTCAAGCTGTAATTGTGGGAAGAGGTAAGGTCTACTCCTCTGGGGAGATCACTGTCAACATGAACTGTTTCCCAGAGATGTCTAAGTGGTCCCCGGGCAGCTGGGGCAGAGGCTGGAGCAGACTTCCAAGGATGTGTGATGTAAGGAGACTGATTTCCATCCCTCGTGTGGAACCTTGCTACTTCTGCGCTGGCTCCGAGAGGATCGGCAGCTCTCGAGTGCCCTCTCGAGGTATCTCCAGAACTCTCTCCTCGGCCTGTGCTTAACTTCAGAGTTCGGCCAAAGCAGGCAGAGGCCAGCGGGACGTCTGCTTATGGCTGTGCCCATTCCCCCTGCGGGGAGCACTCTTTCAAGCTGTATTCTTCGAGCCTTTTCATCGCTCTTGGATCTGCATCTCACAGGCCGAAGCCAAGCTCCTTTGTGCAGTTCATTGTACCGCTGCTTCCCTGGAGAGGAGAAGGGGGGAAAGAAAGTTTTACTCTCACAATATCTGCAGATAACTCTTACAATGGCGGCTTTGTCAGCCTAAAAAGCGACCCTGAGGGACCAGCCCTCCGGCAGTGGAGCCTGCCTGTGCATGGAGCTGCAGGAGGGTGGGTGAGCTCCCAGAGGTTGCTTGTTGCAGCAGGACAAGAGGTGATGGTTTTAAATAAATGAGGGTAGATTTAGTCTAGATCTAAGGCAGAAATTTCTTTTGCTGAGAGTAGTGAAACGCTGGCACAGATTGTCCAGAGAGGTGGCAGAAGCCCTATCCCTGGAAATATTCCAGATGAGGCTGCATAGGGCTCTGAGCAACCTGTGCTAGTTGCAGATATCCCTGTTCAGTGCGGGGAGAGGGAGAGGAGTGGGGGGAGGGTTGGTGGGTGGGCTAGATGACTTTGAATGGTCCCTTCCAACCCAAACTGTTCTGTGATTCTAGGTTAAACCTCAGCAAGAGGTTTGCTCAGCTCAGCTGGTTTCACTACCTGTCTCTGCATCCTTCCTTCTTCCAGCTTTAATCCATGCTGGTGCAAAGGAGTAAGAAGAGATGTGACACCATGTGCCTGCTGCAGTGACAGGGATGTCACGGGCAGAGCAGGGTGGCATGTTGAGCCTGTGCAGCACTGACAGGGTCACTTGACTTTAAACAGTGGAGATTATTAATTTATGTCATCTTGTAAGGCAGCTGCACACTCACATGCATAATTAGCACTAATTTTTTGGTGAGGCAGTCCAGGCTGGCCTTCCAGAACTGATTTTGCCCCTCAGGTGAGCTGTTATGTAACTTTCAAGTAAATTTTTAGGGTTGTTTATCTGCTCTGTGGCAGCACATCCTTCTCTGCAGAACTACTGTTGTGGAGAGTGGAACTAAAAGAGAAAGGAAAAATACTGTGGGGAGGGAGGGATGCATTGTTTAATAGAACAAGTAAAGATTTTTTGTTTTGTTTTTTGTAGATGAGGAACTGAAAAATAATTTATTGTTAGCATTGATGTAATAGCAGGTAACAGAGTAGCTCCAGCCAACCTCTTAACCTTGCCATGCTTGTGCAATGTGTGTATGTGCAGGAGGAGATGCTGCCAGAGAGATTATGAACTGTAGTAAGTAACATGAACTAGGTGTGGGGGTCCCATTGAAGGGAAGAACTGTCATTAGTCCAGGTGGATGTGGTGCCCAGGAGGAGTATATTAATTTACCTCAGATGGTGCAGAGCTGGACCATGTCCTGCTCCATCCTAGTCTTGCTCTGACCTGCCTTGTCCATCAGCGAGCTGGTGGGAAGAGGGAGCTTTTGTTCCTCCGGCCCTGTTGTTTGGCTCTTGGTCATGTCCCATGTCCTCTGCAATGATCTCCCTCTCCAAGGGCTCTGTGGTTGCTGCACCCATGTCCTGGGGAAGCACATGCCAGAGCTCAGTGCTTCTCGATTAATGCCTGGTCTGGGAAGAAGGGGACTCGAATCCCTGGCTGGGAGAAACTTTGCTGGGAGTCCTGTTGTCCCCACCTATAAGTGACCGTAGGGCCAGCCATGTGGGGGTGAGGGAAGAAGGGGGTGATGTGAAAATGCTGTGGCTTGGCACAGTGGATTGGAAGGTTGTCCTCGTGTCCCTGTGCCTTCTGTTGGGTAAGTGCTGCTTGGCCACCTTGGGGACTCATAAGAAGCTCTTGCTCTGTCCATATTGAGGATCTTTTCTGCCTGGTTTTGGCATCTAGCATTCACTGTGGCTTATGACACTGGATTTTTATGTGAATCTCTGGGGTAGGACCATGTCTTGTCTTCTTGCATCAGACAGCAGATGAGTGATGTTTACTTCTGGCAATCAATCACATGAACATCTATTTGAATACAGACAGCAAGGGTATGAGGTTGCCAGGGCCTGGACAGGTACTGAAGAAAAATGAGAATAACAGAGTAAATCCTCTTTATTTCCTCTTTTTGTTGTTCGGGTTTTTTTTGCTTGTTTGTTTTTGTTCTGTTGTTTTTCGGGTCTCTCTTTGTTTAGTCCATAGATGGGCAAAATAATTCACTGTAAACATTAACATTCATGTGTGCTGAGGTGGTGTGACATTGGGTGGAACTGATCTGATCAAGGGTGTTGAAATGAGAAATACTTGCTTTCTGTATTTCAAAAATATTTCAGTCGTCAGTGGATTTCAGTTTAATTACTAGCATTAAGTATTATGCAAACCTCAGTATGTTTCTGTCTGGGTTGAATTCAGCAGCTGTTTAGGGTTTGTTAGTTTTGTCTTAGTTGAAAAAGCTGTGAATGTTTGCCCCAAACAAATGAGAAAAAAATTGTTTGGAGTTTTTCTGGAAAAAGCAAATATTCACTTTGATTGCAGTGCTATAACCCTGACCTAAATAAAACTTTGTCCAATATGATGATCTCTTTTGCTTAATGAACTGAAAATAGCTAGAAAAAACAACCCCAACAGAATACAGTTAAGACTCCAGTCTCACTTCAAAGATTTTGCTGGTTTTTTTTCACAATATCATCATTTATTTTTAAATAGAAGTGTTACAGAAGCAAGCAGATATTTGTCTTTAAAAAGTCATTAAAATATCTTTGGATTAGAGCAGCTCAGGTGGATGACGCTGACAGCAACACGCCCAAGCAGGGTGAAGTTGCCCTTGCATACCTTGGCTATGCATTACAAATGCAATACTTAAAACTGAGAGCAAGAAAACATTAAAATACAGATTTCCATCAAGATACTGACACAGCATAATTAGTGCTCTGACAGTTCTTAGCTCAGTGACCATGCTGAACTATGCAGAGCAGAAACAGTGTTTTCTGTTATCAAAGTAGTGTATATCAATAAAAAGGAGGCAGGGGAGGAAGCAACCGGTGTCTTGTACAAAACCATGCCTTGGTTTGCCTGATGCTGGGCTCCAACAGGTAATTCTTACATCTAGCCCAGTGTTTGCCACGGTTAAACACCCTGTGGTCTTGTATTTGTGTCCCAAACCAATCAACAGATCTGTTCTTTGGTATAGAACAAGACCAAGTAACTCCCTCCTCTTCGTTTTGTCTTCTCCAAGTTAATGGCCACACATCTCCTGAGACAGATCAAGGCAAGTGGCAGGAGGAAAGGTGAGACAAGTTGTGGTTTTAGGGTGTGGGGCTGCACCTCACTCAGCAGAGCCATCAGTGGGGCAGATCAGCAAGGCACTGTTGGCAGGAGACCTGGCCAGCACTAGGGTCTGTTGCTGTAAGGAGCACTGCTTGTTAAAACACCACAGTGTTCTTGATTCGCGTTTTGTTCATACACAGAGTCTGGCTCTGCAAGGCCCCAGTCTGTGCTGCTCACATGGAGATAAGCT
>JAOEGS010023094.1:12207-26623 GCA_025447755.1 Corythornis vintsioides
CTTGATTCGCGTTTTGTTCATACACAGAGTCTGGCTCTGCAAGGCCCCAGTCTGTGCTGCTCACATGGAGATAAGCTGTGCCCTGCTCCAGCTGCTCCTCCAACAGGCAGCACCATAGGCACAAGCAGCTGATGTCTGGGTCTGACTGTTGGGTTATTGTAAATGCTGTAACCTGCACCTACCCCCCCCCAGGGTGTTCCCTGAGCTGGCTGCTCTGCCCCAGAACATCTGCAGAAACACAGTATGCAGGGGCACCACAGTGTTATCAGGACTTGGATTTCTCTTCCTGGGATGGAGAAGGCACAGTATAATCAACCTGCTTCATTGAGGATTTTTAGTGTTAACAAGAGAGATTTTTGTCTCTACAAGCTAATCCCAGCTCTGCTCCTAGTTGCTTTAGCATATGCCAGAACACTAGCTGCCTGGCAGGGAGGCAAATGTACCTTTAGAGGGTGAGGACCTGATGTGCTACCCTTTGTGGTTAGAAATAAATACTGATGTTAACATCTACATTCATCAGTAAGAGTTAGCTGGGGAGAGGCAGGCAGATGGTCCCTGCCTTTCAAACAGATCAGAGATCCAGGTGAAGAGCAGTCTGTCATGTAGAACTGAAGCTGAGGCATCAGCCAAGATAGTCATAGCCTTGTGGTGGCAAAGGCATGAAGAGGGGACTTTTAAAAAGAGAGGTAGTATTAAGTCAAACTGTATTACTCAGTCTTTCACCTGTGAAGTGAATCCCTTGAGGCTTTGCACTGTTGCAGTGACAGTGAGGTGCCTTCTACTTCATCACCCTTTGCTTTCAGAGCTTACTCTCTGGCATATGGAATCCTCTCATAAGATCCTTCCCTTTTAGTGCAGACTCAAAACTTACTGTAATTGATGTTGAAGGGATTTCTCAATTGCAGGTTTGTTTGAACATCCTGTATTTAGGATCTAGTCTTTGCTGGGTGTCATTTCAGTCTGTGCAAGTGGGAATCTGTAAAGACTGACTGGTCAAACATTTGACTAGGAAATTCATGTTCTTTTTGAAGCATGACTTCAAAATGTTGGGCTTTGAGGAGTTTGACCTTCCTGTGCTTCAGCTGCAGTCTGCAAAGAGAGAAACCTTCTAGATGAAGTACATTGTGAGATTGACGTTCGTGCCATTAGCAAACTGAGAGGAAGGGAGAAATGAAAGCTACTGAACTGAAGTGTCTTTCTGGTGTACTGGTTGTGTACATCATTTTGGGGTTTTCTGATAGAAATGCAAAGTCCTGTTTTCCCTTCTGCCTCCCAACACAGTGCAGTTCTCCTGTGCAATTAGCAGTGTAAAATATCCTCTCTTCCCATCTGCCAGAAGGAAACGTGATCTATCACCTACAGGACTCAGCTGGTCAAACTGCCTGGATCAATTTGTACCCGTCAAACTCTTTTCAGGAAGATAGGAGAAACAAGCTGGAAAACAAACCAACTCACTGGTTGGGCCTCTGCCTGCACTGGAGTCAGCAGGACTCCGGTAGCCTAGGGTTTGGTGTGGACTTGGCAGCCCCCTTTCTCGATGGTCGGCACTGGGTGGATTGGTAGGACCAGGTGGGAGATGCGGCTCCACAGCCCACTCAGTTTATCAGAGTCCATGTGGTCATGGGAGCTGGATGTCCTGGTGTTGGTGAACTTGACCCAGAGGAAGTCACGGACCCTCTCTTCCACCTGCTGGGGGCTGATGTGAGCCTCCAGCATGTCTTCCTCCAGTAGCACAGTCAGCAGCAGGGCCACATCCTTGAAAGCAGCAGTTTCATGGTCACAGTACTTGTAGAAGATGAGAGTGGCCCCTGCTGGCAGCAGCTCGAAGTGGTGTATCACTGCAGCACGGTCCCCAGCCTGAAAAGCTGAGTTCAGCTCTACGTCCATCTCCATCTTCGCCTGGTCACTCTGGAGCCTGGATTTATCCTTGCCATCGATATGGATCGTGTTGGCATACAGGGCAGACGAGTAGGTGTCGGCCACATGGGCGCTAAGGCATCGCAAGGTCTTCTCACCCCTGCGGGCTGCCGTGAAGATGATGATGGCCGGCTGCGTGTGGTGGGATGTATTGAGGTGCTTCTGCAGGAACCTGCGCCCACGAAACCACAGGTGGGGACTCTGCCCCGGAAACCTATCCTGCAGCTGGTTGAACTGGGACAGGAATTTCTCCACCGTGGGGTTTCTTGGGGCTTGCTGGGCCTTGGAGGTCGGGTTGCCAAAGCAGTATAAGCAGAAGAAGACCAATACGAGGCTCACGAGGAAAAGCCCTGTTCAGTAGGAAAGAGACCCAAGATCAGAACAGAAGTCAGTCCTAAGTGACCTGCAACAATATGCTGGAAAATATCTGAGGACTCTTTGTTCCCTTTCAGACCTTCATTGCTATGCTAGAAAACTGGTTCAGGTTGGCACTTTCTCTGGAGACTCGAATGGTGAAGAGGCTGTTTGCTCCATGTTATGAGACCCATACTCTTACTCACCAGACAAGGGGCCTACAGCTCCAGAGATGGAGGCAAGGCTACAGCTTTGTTGTAGTGCAAAATTTCCTGAGGAAATTGCAGCTGGCCACAAGCTTTCTGCTCTTTCCTCTGGTCCTCTGTTTTATTTAAGCTTTGTGGCTGTGCAGAGCACTTCCAGGTATGGAGGTGTATGATCCAGCTGAAGTGTTCACTGCCTTCTTCCTAGCTATGCTGGCTGAACAAAGGCTACTGGGCTTCTGCCCAGAAGAGGAAGACAGCTAAGTCTAGACACAACCACAACCACTTGGGTCCCTTCCATGACAAAGCAGGGTCTTTTTCTACCAGAAATGTGTGGTGCAGGTAAGTTTCACTGCTGCTGCTTGGGGCCCCATGAGTCATAGGGGACTGGGAATTGGGGACGATCACCAGAAAAGACCATCAAACATCCCAGAACATGCCAGAGTGCTCCCAACAAAATAGGCTCAAACTGAGCCTATTTTTAAGGGGATGGGGTGGTTTTTTTTTTACTCAGACCCTCAGAAAAAGAGACCCTGTGAGAGAGAAGAATTAAATGTGCTTCATTACTTTTACCCGGAGAATCAGTGCCTTCTGGTCGATGACTGACACACAAGGGAAGCTTCTTTTCCTCACCTTTCTGCAAGAGAAACTTTTTGGCCTTCTCCTGGTTTGTGTTTTGGGTGGTGACATTCTGCAAGCAAGGCTGATCTTCTGGTTTTGAGGCTGCGTGCCCTACAGCAGGAGAAAGAAATGTGCTACACAGTGTTGAGGGAACAGGCAAATTGAACTGTAATAAGAAAAGCAACAGAGCTGCCAGGAGCTCCCAGCTGAGGGTAAGAGTTAGAAGTAAATACTGCTTTGGGTTAGTCCTGCTTTGAGTCTCTCTGCTTTTTGGGCAGGGGAAGGAGAAAGATGATGCAGAGTGCAGTGTGATTTCCTGCCTTTTAAAGCAGGACAGTAGACACAGGAGAAAGAGAGAAGCCAGTTAATTTCTTATACCTCCTTTCCAGCTTGACAGCAGGCATTAGAGCCCACCATATCGTTTCTGTAATGCCTATAGAAAGTGTGGGCATGTGCATGGATGTGAAGCAGTGTGCAGCCACCAGCTCACCTATGGTCCCATGTCTCTTCCGTAACATGTCTTGGGATTCACTCTCCTGTGTTCCTTGCTCCTCTGGCTTTTGACTGAGGAGAGGGGCAGTAGTGCTCTTCTCTGCCAAGAGGCCCTCGGTGACATCTTCTGTGGCACTCACATCCAAATCTGTCATTTTACCATCAGAGCTCAGTGACTTGTTTCTGGATGGAGCATCTTCTGCTGTGTTGGAGCTTTCGCATGGCTTGCTTGTCTCCTGGTCCTCTGGTGTTTCCTGGTGGACAGGGCTGTCTCCTTTGCTGTCTGTTTTATCATGGGCCAGCCTGGCTGTGGGGATTAAAAATTGCAGACCTAGGCTTAGTCTCTTGCAGCACAAGAACCAACAACCCTTTCTCCTGCTCTGCCTCCTCCAAGCAAAGGCCCAAGTTATCAGCACTTTGGAAATGTTGAACACACAGAAAAGAAGAGACTCACCTTCATCCAAGTTGGAATCCTGGGATCTTTCTGAGACACCATCTCTTGTCTTCTGAGATTCTTCCAGTGATACTTCTGTTTCCTGGGGAATCTTCTCCTCTACTCTGGGGGCAGCTAAATCCAACCCTGTCATCTCTCCCCCATCAGCAGTTGGTGATTTACATGCCAAAGAGTCTTTCTCTGGTTTGCAGGAGATCTCAGGCTGCTTGCTTGTCATTTGGTGCTCAAGTGTTTCTTGGGTAGGCTCTTGAAGCACAGGATGCTCTTCTGTGCTCTCCACCTCACCTTGGGCTGTCCCAGCTGTTGGGATCAGAGTTCACAAACTCAGGTAGCTATACAGGAGTGAAGAATACCCAGTGCTTTACCACCACCCTGTAAAACTCCCAGCTTTTGCATTTCATAACATCTACTCCCAGCGAGATGAGGGAGAGAATAGGGTGACCAGAAGTGAGAAAACTCATGGGTCAAGATCAAGACAGCTGAGTAAGTGAAGAAAAGGGGGGGAAATAAGAAGTGATGCAAAAGCAATCACCACCTCATATAAGCTGATTTATACCAGACTAGTGTTTGAGCATTGGCCACCTTGGAAGCTATCCCCTACCCTTCTTCCCCCTGTACCTTAGTTTTTATTGCTGAGCATGATGTTATATTGTACACAATATCCTTTTGCCCACCTAATCTTCTGCCCACCCCAGATTATTTGCCTAGTGAGAGGAGAGGAAAGTAAAAAGAGAAAGCCTTGACACTGTGCAAGGACTGTTCAGCAAGAGACAAAACACTGCTGTGTTATCAACACTTTAAAAAAACAAACAAAAACCACAATCCAATCCACAGCACTGTACAGGCTGCTATAAGGAAAGGTAACAGTTCCAGCTCATGTCCTGCCATGGAGTGGGCAGGTAAGTCTTCCATTAAATAGTAGGAAATATTACAGCATCTTCCACAGAGAGTGATTTTTCATGTGTTGGTAAATTAAGCTGATGGATATTGAGAGTTTCTAAGACTATTGTTGAGTACTGGCCAGAAAAGTTATGCCAAAACACTTCCAGCATTTGTCTGAATGTAAATGTTAACTCTGTGCCCATTCTCTGCTCCTGTTCTGGAGATGCTCTTCCAGACAGCTGTGGTATCAAATAATTAAGAGCAAATGCTGAAGCATAGTTCAATAGAGAAATTGTGAGGCTGCATGGGATTGTTTGCAGCACAGTCTGTATCTCACAAAACCAAACAGCACAGCTCAGATTTCAGGTGCTATGTGGTGAAAAATTGCTTCTGAATCATCAAGCACTAAAATGACAATAATGATTAAGCTAGAATTAGAATAAAGAGTGGTAAAAATGGAAAGAACTCCCTACTCATTTGAAGACAGTGAAAAGGCTGCACTTGTCATGTCAGAACATACTGTCCTTTGGAGCATGACTTTTACATTCCTTGCTGCTGATTATTGCACTTCTGACTGCCTAGGATGGACCTGAGGGGTTACAGCATGACAATATCACTGAAATACTCATATGGAGTAGTTATAACAAGGCACCCAGAGAATTATATAAGCAGTAGAATCTGAAATATGAGGAAACTGGAAGTATCCTGCTATTCAAGCTGGGCACAGCTTAAGAAGGCAATCCTTGCCCTGCTTCCTCCACAGGTTGCCCATCTGTAGGTGGTGGAAAACTGGCTTATTATTTAAGCATCTGTAGATGGAAAGCACTGGGTTGCAGGGAAGAAAGCTCTCCCAGTCTGAAGCTCCACCCTTAGGCTCCTTCCTTGTACTGCTATCCTGGACACAGACTCTAAGCCTATTGCAGACAGGAATAAAAAACTGAAAGTAACTACTTAATATTTAATCTTAAAAAAAAAAAAAAAGGCAATTTGCTTTTCTTGGCCTGGAAAAGAGGGGATTTTAAAAATTATTATTATTTTAATTTTGCTTAGGTTTCCATGTCACTTTTGAAATCTTGCAGAGATTTTCCTAGTAGACGGAATAAGTGAAGGATTCACTTACCTCCAGACAGAGTTATGCTTGGATTCTCTTCCATTTTTTTTACCCTTGGAGCTTGGACTTCTGCACTGTTTTGTTTCACTTTCTCCTTTGGTCATAAGGAGACCTATCTCCTTGCTGTTCAAGTGGCTGACCAATCCCTCTCATAGAGACCATCATGGTTATGCCTCAGGAATTGTGACTAAATGCCTGTAAACCTAGTAAGTAGAAATACAGGAGCAGTGATTCATGGTGAAGAAGGAGGCTTCTCCCTCTGTGATTACCAAAGTGGTGTGAAAATTAATGGATGGCACTGAAAACCATGAACCTTAATCCCATTAGCTGTTTTGCTTCCCAGCAGGCTACAAGCAGTCCAAGGGCTAATGCAAACAGCAGCTGCCTTAGGAATAGCTGCTGGAGTGGCACAGGTTTCTCAGCTGGATGGACTCGGATGGACTCAGCTGTACTCCCAGATAGCAGGCCTGCAGGCTGGGGCTTGGCAGGCTGCCCCGTGGGCTTTCAGGCACCTGGCACCTCCCAGCTAGGGCGACATGGAACAATGTACCTGCTCCACCTTAGCCTCCTGCCTCCGGTGTGGCTGATCGGGACATGGTGAAGCCTCTGACAGAAACACCTCCCACCCCTGTGTTAGCGTTACCTCCACCCAACCTCACACCCATGCGATGGGGCTGAGCAGTGCCCTGGCTAGGTGGTGTGAACCTGGAGCTGCAGCCAGACTCTCCTACACGCCCCCAGCAATGCTTCCCCCTCTGCTGAAGTGCTGTGGGACCTGAGAGCCAGGCAGGAACGAGCGCGACTCCAGCCCTCAGAAAACTACCCGCCATGGGAAACTGCCGAGAAACTTTCCCCGCTGGACAGCGGTTGTCTGTAAAAAACAAAAACAAAAACAAAAACAAACGCGAGCTCCTCAGCAGCTCTCCAGGAGTAGGAGAGCACTTTCCTCCACCCACATTGCCTCTAAAGCTGAGTTTTATTGCTAAACACAAGATTTGGCGGGGGGTGGGGTAACATTGCCGCTCTCTGCCGCTCGGCTCTCGTTTGTCTCTCCCCTCTCTGTGCTGTTCCCGCTGACGGCGCTCTGGCAGAAGGAAGCCAGAGCAACCAAGTGATTTGTGGAGTCGATCCCTTACCCAGGCAGGTTCGGAGCTGATCACGGCGGCGAAGTAAAGCGGAGAAGCAACAGGAGGCCAGCGCCGGCCCTTCCGCTTACCCTTCCCAGAGGCCCTTTGGCTCTGCCGGTGGCAGGACGGCCCGCGATGGCCCCAACACGCACCCTTAATCCTCCGCTGTCAACGTGACAGTGAACTCTGTCCTTCCACGGGCTCCGGCAGGCTGCTGGGAGGTGTAGTTTTCCTTCCCTCCTTCTCGCCAAAGGCATGCGGCTTTCCTCCGCTGAGCAGCAGTGGTTCTCGGCAGCAATCGGGGAACGGTAACTTCTCTTCTGGCTGCTTTTCTGAAAGGCTGCGGTTGTGCAGAGCTTCCTTGGGCAGACTGGATGACTGGCTTCTTCCTGCATGAAATAACAGCGCTGCAGATTTAAACAACTAAATGGCAGCGAGGAGAGAATTGTTTACAGAGTTGATTTATCATAATGAAAAATACCACAAGAAAAACAACCTGACTACATAGCCAGCAAACCCCAGACTCTGGAAGTATCCTGTGCAGGGAGGCTGTGGAGCTGCGGGCTGTGAAATGGAGTGTGTTTTAGCATCAGCCTGGAGGACAAGGAGACCACCTTCCAGCTTGATCTGGTGACTGCAACCGATGGAATGTCATCGAGAGTGTGTGTAGCGGCTCCTGGCCTCATTTGGGCAATAGTTTTCCAAAATAAACCCATGCTGTGTCATGCTGTGCCTACAGAGGGGACAGATACGGTCCAACCCCCTCCCCAATTCCCCCCTGCCCAGGACACATGCCCTAGGAAGAGACATCAGCGCAAGAAGCAGCAGTGCAGAGGTTGCAGCCCCCATCCAAGTAAACTTGCAACTTTTTCACTGACATCCCCAGAGGAGCCAGCAACAAATGGCTGAGTCGAAGCAGGGGGAAAGGCAACCGAGGTGGCACCTGGAGGTAATAGAGACTAAATGGCTGGGACTTGGTTTGGAGAGCAGAAGTCTGAAGAGGAGGATTTAACTGATGTGGAGCTGTTGTTCACTAAATCCATCAAAACTAGGACTCAAGACACTTGTAAAACAAGTAGAGGTCTGGTCCAGGTGGGCAGAAAAAAAGTACTTCTTTATGCTGTGTGCAGGAAATTTCTGGACCTTTCTGGCACAGGGGCCACAGGGACAGAGTGTCAAAAAAGCAATAAAGGTTTCAGCAGTGCAGGAGACAGTGGCAGGGGGTTGGACTAGATGGTCTTCTAGGTCCCTTCAAACCCCTATTATCTGTGAATCTGTGAAACCTCTGCTGCTGAGGGTGGTGGCCAGGAGGGGAGAGAGTCCCTCCAAACCAGGAGAATGGCAGGGCAGGAAGGGAAAAGCCCAAGGGGCTTATTTATAGAGGCCAAGGTCTTCCTGAGGGATCTGCTCTTCGTTGCAATCCATCTCACATCCCAGCCAAAGGTGTATTTGACTTAATAGAACAATTGAATAGTTTGGATTGGAAGGGACCTTTCAAGGTCATCTAGTACAACCCCCTGCACTGAGTAGGGACAACTGCAACTAGAGCAGATTGCTCAGAGAGTCCAGAGAAGGGGCATTTATCTGGACTTGATCTGTTTCTAGATGAAGTAAGGAACAGCCAAGGTGGGCAAAGCAGATGGGAGCTGCAGGTGTAAAAGGCTTTGTGACAATCGAGGTATTTTACATCCCTCTGCCCCCACAACCAGCCAATCCCTTCATCGGTGGGGAGGGGGGAGAGGGGTGGGGGGTGAGTGGGTAGGGTGGGCAGAGGGTCCACCTTGTCCACAGAACCACAGGTGTCCTGAAAACAGTAGTGGAACTCCAGAAAGTGAAAGGGCTGAGTGTATGACAAAATCCAGGGGCAGCTTCAGCCTGTGCAAGTTGCGATCCCAGTTAGTGAAGGGCAGCCTGGCAGGTGATACTACCCAGAGCTGTGGGTCTGCCTTGTCAGAAATGATGAGCCATCCATCAGCAGGTCTTTTTCCTACCTGATTTGAACAGAATGAAGGGTTCAGATGTACTTTGTAACTTCCTGGTGCTGCATTTGTTACATCCCATTTTATTTCTGCTCTGGCAAGCATTACTCAATGTCCATGCTCTGCTTTTACCTCTTCAAATAGTGGAAGTGCTTACAGAATGGATTGGGTTGGAAAGGAAGTTAAAGATCACCTACTTCCAAATCTTTATATACTCTATTGCCAGTACAGAGGGAAATGTGCTTAATTTATCTCACACATACTCACTTGCTCCTGGATGAAACTGAACACTTGGGGTGTGCTAGTATGGCATTAAAACCAGTTTTATTTTGAATTATATGTACAGACAAGACAGATGCAGCAGACAACAGCCCTTCCCTCACCAAGCCTTCTTGAGGGCACAGACCCCCTTTACAACCCTGCAAAACAAGTAGCATCATGAGTTTATGTATTCTAGAATGCTGTAGATTAAGGTGCTATTTCAGGTGTAGCATCTTCCTCACACCTGCCTTTTTTGATATGCAGAAACCTATGGGTGTTAAAATGCTGCAGCAAGTGAATTTCCCTTTCTGTGGGAAAGTGAAGGTTCTCACCAAGCGGTGACCTTGCTGGCATTTATTTGTAAAACAATAGAAAGATGTTTTGACTATGGGTGTTGTGGCACCCCAGTCAATCACCCCGGGGGGTGGCTGATTTCTTGTCCAATTACCATGAAGTTAAAAAGGTATAAAAAGAGCTGTAAATTAATAAAAAAGGAATCTTGGTACAAGAAATCGTCTCTGCCTCTCTTGTCCTCCAGCTACTGGCATATAAACGACAGAAACCCTTTATAATTTGTGTAAAGGGGCTTCCATTTGCCTAGCAGCTCGTTTCCAAACTGGCCCTGAAGTGTGTCCTGCCCTGCTAAAACATCTGCGCGGTGGTTACAGACAGGCCTGTGCATTGCCCAAAGATGGGCAACCGGGCGCACGCAAGCGTGGGACAGTTTCAAACACGACCCTCGATGTCCTGCGCTTCAGGGTACACCAACCACAGAGTTCACTCGGCGCGCCCAGCCCTCCCCGAGGAGCAGGCCAGAGCAGAGTCACTTCGCAGGCTCCCCCCCGCAGGGGGGGGTCAAGCCCGCCCGAAGGAGGCAGGGCCCGGGACCCTGCCGAGGGTCACTCGAGGCGGTGCTCGCGCCCCTGCCCACCTCAGCCCCTCAGGTTGGGGAGGCGGGGAGGGGAGGCGGGGGGTGGGGGAACAGCCACCGGCTGTCGCGGCCCCGCCTGCGGTGATCGCGGCAGCGAGCTGAGGCCCGCCCGGGAGGATCGGCTGGGCCCGGCCACCCCTCATGGGCCGCCCCAGAGGGGCCCCGCCGGGCGCTCCCGCATTTTTTTCACTGGAGGGCAGCCTCGGCACAGTCAGGCCGCGGGGCGGCCGCTCCCCGCCGACCCAGTCTCGGCTTCCTCCGTCTCCCCCTCTGTGGCAGCGGTGGCCGGAGGTGGCGACCCGGCTCCCCCGGAGGGGCAGCGGCGAGCGGGGCGGGGGCGGCTACGGAGCAGGGGGGCGTTGGTGGTCGCGCGGACCATGGCGGGCCGGCCGTTGTATCATGTGACACCGCGGCGTCCCCTCCGCGCGCGGGCGGTGTCGGCCTGTGACGTAGCGGAAGCGTCGGATGCTGAGTGCGGCCCGCGGCCTGAACGGCGGGAAGTGAGGTTCACGGAGCCGCCCTCTCCGCGGGAAGGCGGCAGCTTCAGTCCGGCGCGGCACGGAGGGGCGGCGGGCGGACGGGCACGGGGCACGGGGCGGCGACGACGGCGGCGAGGACGTGGGGCGGCAGCGGGCGGGATGATGGTGGGAGACAGCGACGGTCTCGCTCCGCCGGATACCACCGAGCTAAAGCGCAGGCGGAAGAGCCCCCGGTTGTCGGCGGCGCGGGCGGAGGAGGCCCAGGCGCAGGAGGCCCAGGCGCAGGTTGTGGCCGAGCCCGGTTCTGAAGGAGCGTTGGAGGGTGAGCGAGGAGGGCGGGCGCAACGGCTGGTGGTGGATCCCGCAGTTCAGAGCGCGGCGTGGGGCGGGCGGGCGGGCGCGTCTTGTCCCGTGTGACACAAGGCGGGGTGTTGAGGCGGGAGGCTTCCCTCCCGAATAACCCCGCTGGAAGCACGGGGAGCTCAGCGAGTCTGAAAGGAGACTTTGGTGTTCCTGGGAGGCTCGCAGGCGGGAGGCGAATGGGCTAGAGCTGAGCTGCCTGATCTTGCTTAAACCGTTTCTTGTTTCAGGAGATGAGCATCCCTTTGGGAGCCCAGACTCCTTGACTCGACCCCCTATAAAAGCGTGTAGATCGGCAGGTAGGTTTTAATTCGCTGCTAAACCAGATCACCATAAGACTGTGCTCTGTAGAGTGAGCAACACTGCATGGGGGAAGTGCCTAATTGGGGCTTGCCTGTCCTTTCTCAAAGCATCAAGCCTGCATTGTTACTTTCTCTCAGACCCTGGGCTGGACAAGCTATTGTGTTAGCCCTGTGTGGCACCTTCTTTCTTGTTTAGTTGATGAAAACTGTATCCTCAAAACTTTAGAGAGATGCTAACTTTGTGTAATGCAGTCACGTGGATTTAGCCTGTGATTCCATCAGAAAACTGCAAGGTAATTGTCTGAATTTCCTTCCCTTTTAAGTCCTTTTTCCCAGTGGTCTATTTTGAGTTGGACTGTGCACATTATTAGTATGTGGCAATCCTCAGATGGAGAAGTGGGGCGAGCCTGGGACTGTTCTTGTGATGGAGCTGTCACCAAGCTCTTGTTACAGCTGTGGTGCATGGCCTCCATTGTGAGCCACTGCCCTTAAAAATAGCTACTAATTTCCAGGACGTGTGGCAGAATCTTATCTTGAGGGAGGAGGTTTTGAATATTAATTTAGAAAAGTACAAAGGTTTATCTGTGAAAAAAAGCTGCAGGAAGCTGGTACTTCCAAATGGTGGCTAACAGTACTGATGTGCTTAGTATTTTAAATGTGCCTGGGCTGCTTTAAGAGGGGGTGGAGGTTTTAATGCAAATGTCTATGAAAATGAGGCTTGAACTTTTAACAGCAGTATTGGTGATAGTCACAACAGATGTAAAAGTATGATGTTGAGAGACCCTAATGCTTTATAAAGAAGCATGGGAATCATTTCCCCCTCACATTTCTTCTCTCCCCCAGAGTTTAAGGGAATGTAGGGCCTGTGAGGCAGGGTGGATTTTTATCAGGACATAATTGTCACGCTTCCCTGAGAGCAGAATGGAAGCAAAACCACAGCTTGAGAAACTGGTTTCTGGCTTCTTCTTGGAGGTTCTAAATATAGATTAGGAAACTTGCTTCTAGAGCTAAAAAGCTTAAAGAGCCTGTAAACCCTGCTTGCAGTCAGGCAGCGTCTGGATGAGCAAGCTGACGATGGTGGGCACTGGCAGTCCCTGCTGGGGTCTTCAGACACGCAGAGTGTGCCAGGCAAAGGCCAGTGCTAGGCGTTCTTGGCATTCAAGTTGGTGTCTCCGCCTGCCGTGGCATGTTGCAGCAAGCCTGGCGCAGGCTTAGCTCCGAGTTGAAAGTGACTGAACCCACAGGGATAGGCATGTGCTGGACGTACAGAGTTCACTAGGTTAAAACAGTGGCTTTATATTTTGGTTTATAAACTTGTAGTTTGAGAATTGGCAGATTTCTAGGCCCTCTAGTTAACCAGGGATAGCAGGAAGATCTCTCTCGGCAGGTGAGTGCAGTAGGTGGCCAGCTGGTGGATTTAAGCAGCTCGGAAAATCCTCACTAGCTGCCTGGGAGGCAGAAATGATCCTTTGGGTAGGAGCTTAAGGCCTTATAAGGGAAGAGCAGGTGTGTCTGGACTGAAATTTGTATATATTTCTAGGAAACTTAACCTTCATAAAGGGGATGTAGGGGATGCCATGTGTGCTTTCTGCTGGTGTGAACACTTGGTGGTGGTGATACCCAGGTTGCAGAAGGTGCTGAGTGACAAGCTATCTTCTTGGGATAAATGAAATGTGTATATTTAAATGTTTTCTTTTTATGAGGACTGATTGGTGTAAAGAAGGGGAGAAGAATTAAAAAACATAGACTGCATGATTATCTCTCTTTAGATTTGTAGATCTTTCTGGTCTTCTGATTATTAGCTACTGCTACTTTTCATTGCAAAACCTCAGTACATAATGAAATATTACAGGTACGTTGTTTCCCATTCCTGAAATAACTTGTAAGTAGAGTCAGTCTTAGCTTGGTGGAAAATTGGTCAATGAACAGCTTTTTAAGATGGCTTTAAAAATATAGTATCCAATTCACTATGTGCAAATACTTTACTGTTTTACCTGTGTCTTAATAGCTTACTTAGTTTAAAATTAGTTTTCTCTCTTGTTTGTGTTCTGGTGGTTTTGTTTTTTTGTTTGGTTGGGTTTGGTTTTTTTTTTCTCTTGCATGCTTCTTATACCCTGGCATGCTAAAGCTGCCAGAACATACTGGAAAAAGGCTATGTTTTCTTGAAGTAAAATTAATAAACACTAGGTGGCAAGCTGTGTGTTGCCCTGGCATGTATGGTAAAAGAGCTACAGATACACATTTAAGTCTAGGAAAATCCAGTACTGTTAAAAGAATAAAAGGGCCCAGCATGCATGTTACAGAGAAAAATGTTTACTAATTATATTCTTTGTTTTACTGTTCCCTCTGCTTATGCCCTTCAGCCTGATCACAGTGTGGTGGTCTCTGTTCCACAGCTGTACTGCAGCTTTTGCTGCACACCTTAACTTCCTCCATGCCTTTGCCTTGCGTTGTGGCACCTGTCCTTTCAAACCTCTTCTTCTGCTGTTCTGCATTTGACTGGCTTTCCAGCCTTGACCTTTGCTCTGTGACTCCTGTAGTCTTACAGGGCTTTATTTTTTCTAGTTACTAACATGGACTAAGTTGTATTTTAGTGTCTGTGTGGCTTTGCAGTTTGTCAGATGGTTCTTCCTGGCTGCCTGAGGGGAGTTAAATTAGGAGCATAGGTGCTGTACATTGCCATTATGGTTAACAAGTGAGAGACAAACCCAGCTAAAGGATGGCTTGGACTACATAAAAAGGGGACTTCTGTATTTGCTTCTGTCTTCCCCCTTTCCTAATGCTACAGATGACAGCATAATTGTTTACATTTTTTTATGTTTCCCACATAAAAAAGGCTGTGGGAAAAGCTCTCATTATTACAGAAACACAGAATGTTAGGGGTTGGAAGGGACCTAGAAGATCATCTAGTCCAACCCCCCTGCCAGAGCAGGGTCACCTAGA
>JAOEGS010023096.1:0-11803 GCA_025447755.1 Corythornis vintsioides
ACTATATAAATACAAATACTAAACGAATCTTCTCAAGTACAGGAATTAATTAATATATGGCAGCACTGTTTTCAATCTCTGTATCTCAGATACCCCCTTGGATGTGATCTCTTCCCCTCCAAGAGATCTTAAAAAATATGTTGGTAATTGTGGATCTCCAGTGTGCTGTGAGAAGAGTTACTGAATGATCAGTGGAATAAAAAGGATGTTTTTCTTCAGCCCAAGGCACAGCATCAGAAGCTAAATATAACATTAGCCTTCTTCATTGACTATAGCAATGAAGGCTGCTTTTTCTAGACAAAACTCATTAGCTTGAAGACGACAACTTCAGGAGAAAATGATGGTTTTATGTAATGATTTTAATCTTTTAAACTTAGAAACTAAAATCTGTTCCTCCTCTTTTCTGTTTTCTGCTTTTTCTGGAGGAGAGGTGGAAGGAAAAAAAAAATAAATTAAAAAATGAAAATGCACTTCCTTGCCTGTTTGTGCTTAGCTGCCTGTCCTGCCTGGGGGGGTAACAAAGATAAAGAGGGTGGTGCTCAGGCAGCAGGAATGCACACCAGTAACCTGACACTGGAGACTGGAAGGAAACGGGGGACAGGCCAGACTAGGCTAAACCCTGTCTAATTTGGTTTTAAACTGGGAGGAAATCTTGCCCTATCTGGGGCAGCATCTTCAGAGTCCTCCTGCAGTATCAGTCACAGTGACAATGACTAGAATAATAATAAAAATAGGAAAAACATGCTCTAGTAGCCTCAGTCTTGCTTCCTTTTATAACCCTACAATCTGTAAGGTTAATTTCATTTAATACAATGAAAGCCATATCAGCCACATACCTGATAAATTACCTCCTGGGCAAATGCTGATTTTATCAATTACTGACAAAACTGTATGGAAGGATTTTCCTTTTTACTTAAGGAAAATGTCTAAAATGCATGGACTTGAAGGTGCACTTTATTTTTCAGTTGTTTTCAATCATGAACAAGTAATTTGTTTCTAAGATTCAGGTAGGAAGCCTGTGCATTGTTATTTTATTTTGTTGTTTTGTTTTTTAAATAGGAAAACAAAGAAGTGAACTCTGGAGCAGCAATGTCTGGGATCCCCACCAGACCAACCATATGTTCTGTGTCAGGCAACCCATTCAGGGTCAGATTCTGCTCTGGCACTGGTTATAATTTCAGAGCTTTTTTAATTTAAAGAGACATTTATATTGTCTTGAATTAATGATGGCTAAAAAAAAAGAAAAGAAGAAAAAAAAAAAGGCAGCAACAGCACCACAACCCAAAATGCTTGCAAAGCACAAGTTTCTAGAATGAATTTTATTTGCTGTTTAACTTTCAAATATGTAACTGTCTTTACATATCTAGGTTTTTTACTGTCTTTGTGCCCTAGGTTTCACCAGGGAAAGTCTTTAAAAAGCCTATTTTTCAGCTGTAATGAAAACTCTCCTAAGTGATTATGTCAATAAGGGGAACAAGGTTACCTTTCTAAGGTGCATATTTAGGAAAGAGAGGTGCTTACTCAAGTATTTAACACACATATCCCTGGTTATATTTGCTGGGAAAGGTTCATTGAAGAAACACAGATGTATTTTTGTCCTAAACTCTTAAATTTTAAAGCTTCACATGCAGTTGGAAAATTGTTGCTTTTATCTAAATCTATTGATTTAGTTGTACAAATTTTGGTCAGGTTTTTTGGATAGGAAGACTCAATTTCCTGGAGATCATTTTCTGCTGATCTTCTGTTTTGGACTGGGGCAGCCACTAGCCACAGCAAAATTTTAATGCAGGAAGTGCTAGGATGTGCTTGGCCAATTTCAGTGGGGACAGGATGAGTGGTGACTTGAGAGAGAATTTCAAATAACCCTCCAGCTTTTTGCATATTTATAAATCTGACTTTGGGTAGTAAATTTGGTTTGCAGTTTTGCTAGATATTTATTTATTTTCCCTTCTATTTTTTCCTTGCAGTTTATCATTAGGGATATGGTGTTGCATGAAGGGGCTGCAACGAGGTTAAATGTGTGCTGGGTTTTCCTCCCAAGGTTTGGATCTTTCCAGTACAGGGCTGAATTTTGTTTGCAGCTTTGCCTTGCTCTTCTTCAGTGGTGAGGCTGTGATAGTGCATTTGGTATTTTGCCTGCCTGAATGATTATCTGCAGCCTTTCTGCTGCTGACACAACTGGTGAGAGGTGCAAATGAAGGAGTTTTTCACTTTTCCAGGCTTTACATGAGCTGAAAAGCAGGAATTGTGAGCTTACCTTCAAATAAAAGATACCAACACGTGGAAAAGAGCAAAGGCAAGAAAGTCAAGCTTTTTATTTAGGAAAGTGGTGAGTTTCCCATTGAATTCTTACATTGCTTGTCCTTTGCTGTGTGGGAAAGGCTGGTGTCTTCTGAGTGCATATTAGACAGTCCTGTTTATTGTAAAGTTTTGCAGTGCTTACTCTAAGGGTAACAGCACTAGCTAACTAGCCTTGGCTATTTTATTAGCTATTCTAGATATTCTATACTTCTACCTAATAACAGACTTGCCAGGGGACAGGATTTACCTCATAGAGTTGTGAGACCTGTGTTGTGCCATCACCTTCCTCTGATTACCTAACCTGGATAATTCAGCTTTTCTCTGCCTTAACTTTTGCACTGAGCTGACTGTTCTGATCCATGCTTCACACAGATCTCATACACTAATGATTTTACAATTTCTTCCACTGGTGAAGCTGCAGGTGGACAAGACAGAGAGCACTGTAACCTCTCACCCCCTTCTAATCCCATCAAGTGTTTCCTGGCTGTACAGCACCTATAGCTACACCAAATAAGGTCCAGTCATTTTTATTTTTATTTTTATTTTATTGGAAAAGGGTTCTCTCTATCAATGGAAAGGGCAAAGCCTAAATTAACAGGGATTATGTAGTGGATTTTTTTTTTGCCATGCCTGATACAGTGAAAGAATATTGTGTAGAAGCTGAAGCAACTCTGCAGCAGTTCAGCAGTGCTTTGGGGTTTATTTGCTGATTTTGAAAGGTTGCTGTTTGGCTTCTATATGTATTAAATAATCACCTCTAACATGAATAGAAGGCACAAAGTGAAGCTGAAAGTAAATTGAGTTGATACCAGTGTTCACCACAAGGATCCTTGTGTTAAGCCTTCAAAGATCCTGAGACTCCAGGCCCATCAAAGACTTTAACACATACTGTGTGCAGGCAGAAATAGATGAATCCAGGAAACAAACCAGCAGCCAAACCCACCAATCCTCAGACAAAACACATGCTTCAGGGCAGAGAGGTTACTTTAGGTTACATGTGTAACCTACCCTAATGCTCATGAGGTGTGTTGCATCACAGCTTTAGAAACTCTCAGTTGAATTTGGCAGTGTTTTTATTTGCTTTTGAGCCCATTAAAGGTTTTCAGCTTGCAAATTTCTACAGAATAGTCATAAAAATCTCAGTTACCAGAGTCCCTGTGGAATTTCCTTCTGATGTGTGCTGTTTTGTAAAGTCTGCTTTGCCAAGGGAGGTATGGTCTTTGCTCCTTTCAACTTACTCCTTGTTGCAGAGTTTGAAAACACAAAGGCAGTGATCTGCAAAATCTGATATTTTTTTTGGAAGAGTTCTTAATTTAGGCAATAACTGCTTCTGTGTGATTGTGTGTCCCAGTCATAAGCTGGTGTATTTCTTGATACTGAAAGCATACTTACCTACAGGGTAAGAATTCCTATTTTCAGCATATTTTTTACTTGAGTGACAGTATAGCTAGTACCTTGGATTAGAGTAAGAGTATAATACTTGTATATTTTATATATACTATATAATACTTATAGTATTAGAGTATAGAGGGATTAATACATCCTAGAAAATATGCTAGTTGACCAATTTAGGCTTTTGTCCTTCAAGGAGATCAAAATAATATCTGTTAATATTATATAATATCATCATCCCAGTGAAGGATGAATTTATAGGATGAGCTTCAGAGGTGTTTGCAAGACTGTGTTACTGCTGCAGGAATTTGCCCACACCAGGTCTGGATGTGCTCTCCATGTTCAGGTAACCATGTCAGTGTACTGCTGAAATAGCCACACTTCTGAGTATTTACTTCTGTTCCCTGATGTGTTTACAACCTGTTCTTAGGGCCATGCTGCCATGGTGACAGGGGCAGCTGTCCTGAGCTGACCAATTTAAGGCCATCATTGCATTGGTACTAATTTAATCGTGATTAACTGCTGTGTACTTAGTTAAATAAATTATATGAGGGGCATCTATAATGTATTAAAATATTAAGTGCATTTGAATTGAAGGTCACCAGCTACAACTCTTATTCTTTTCATCTGCTGTCCATCACTGGCATGCAGCAGTATAAATAGGCCATGATTTATTTGTGTGATAATTCATGTGTTTCTCTATACCAACAGCAGGGTTTCATGACTTTAAATACTTAAAATACTAGGCATATGAAAACTGTTTCTGAATCAAACAGCAATTGACTGCAGTCATCTTTGGAAGGCACCAGCAAGCTTGCTATGCTTGGTCCCATTTTTCAGAGGATTAATGTGTATTTACTAGGACCTTTTATTTGAACCTCCATAGCAGCAAGTTCATTTTACAGTGTTTTTGATAAAGAGAACACTGGATAATTTTCTCAGTGTGTATCAGTATAATTGAATTGTTAATGTCTATACTGCAGATTTATTTTTTCTCTTTGGCTTGTCCAAGAAGACCCAAAAAGAACCAAATGGAAAAATAAGTTTTATTACACTCTAAGGTAAGCTTAAATGACTTATGGTGTCATATTTATAGAATGGTGACCACACTTTTTTGTAGAATTTTTTTAGCACTTTTAAATACATTTAGTACTTTACAGCTATGTGGTTGAAATCCATTATTTTCAGGGTTTGTTGCAGTTGCTACACATTAACTCACGGTGTGCTAACAGCTCAGTAAATGTTTGGCAACTGATCAGAAGCTCTAAACGGGGTCATAACATCTGGAGAGGTCCTGAGAGCTTACAATTCCTGTGTGGCTCAATTAATATTTTGGATATTAAGCATCCTTTGCAGCTTGTAGTGTAGAGCAGCAACTGATTTCCTCTGTGAAAGTTGTTGTTTCCTATCTATTGCTGTTCATGAAAACCTTGAATGTGCTCATCTTCTATCCTGGTCTAGACATTATCATTATAGGTGATATGATGAATGAAGAACTGAGAAAGTGATTATTTTAGGCTAGTAAACCTGTTTCTTAAGATGTCAGGCTTAGCTGAAAGCAACCTGTTCATCCCATCATTTTGGAGGGAATAGTTTATATTCCCCTCATATAATCTCTTCTAGTTTTGATATAATTGTCTTGACAGATTGACTGCATTTCAGTGACCACCAATGGGAACAGCATGGTAAGTAGAAATGCATAAAAGAAAATTAACCTTCTTTAGTGAGGCAATTTATATGAAAAATATGTTCTGAAGTATTTCATTATAAGTAGAGGAGAAGATCTCAAAGTCTTTGCAGTTTGCACAGGGAAAGTGATGACCAATTCTTAACACAACAAACCTAACAGAAATAAAAACCATCAGTTATTTGAACATTTGTATGAGGTGCCTCTCCGAGGGGTAGAGACCACTAAGAAATACAGGTAGAAAACATAGAAAAGGAAGAGCATTTTCTTGAATCTCTTGTTGAAATACTATCAGTTTATTCAGAGTTTCATTATCTCTCCTGTTATCAAGCAGGAAATCCTGTCTTTGCTTTGCTGCCCCTGAAAGGTAGTTTATCAACCAACCATTCTTAGCATTTGGTTCCCCAACGTTTCTTCCACTTCTGGTATCTCACAGAGTGATCAGCTCTGAAAGGAGCAGGTGGAGCCAGCCTATGTTTAGCACCCATACACACCAGTGAACATTTTATTTGTATGAAGATAGAAAAGATTGATCTTGACTCACTGAGGCTGATAATAAAAAAAAAAAGTGTCCTGGATGTTCAGGATTCCAGTTATAGAAATACAATTGCTACTCAGAAGGGACTTTGTCTTCAGTGATGTCAGATCTGTGTTTAGCAGTATTATCAGTTTTATCACAATTATACACTAATGGTGTTAAGTATACAAAACCTGCTTGCCTGAAGAGAAACAATAAACATCTTGAACTGGAATGGTTGGAATGGTTTGGGGTATGTGCTTTGGTTTTGTGTTGCATTTTGAGTTTGGTATTTTGTTGCCTTTTTTTTTTTTTTTTTGTGAATTAAAAACTGTCTTCAATGTCCTTTTTTTAATAGATACTAAAATGGAGATTTAAATTTTTTAAATGAAGATCCAGAATGTGTAATTTTTGGTTTAGTTTTTATATTTTTTTTTTTTAAGCCAAACATGAGAAAATTTCTGTTGATTAAAAGTGCTTTTTTTCCCAACAATATAATTTAAAAGAAAAATCTCAGTGATCCTTATTTTTAACTATTTTTTCCTAGATTCAATATGTAGCTATAATCCCATACTGAATACCAACCATGATGCTGTGCAGACTTCAAGGATGAAGGTGAAGTTAAATCTTCATAATAATTTGGCCATGGTCTTTAAATCAGTACTTTTCATATTTTTCAGTTGTTTGTAGCTCCCTCATTCATATAGAAAGGCCATCAAAACCAGAAAATGAATGGTGTGAGAAAGGTCATACACTCACTGACTGCAGTCAGACTGTCTCTTTGCTTGAAGAAATGGGTAGAAATATTTGGAGAATTGTGGTTTTTTATTTAACAATAGATGCACATTTTATTTTACATGTGCAAATGAAAAAAAAATCTTACTTGTGTAGGATGACAGAGCTGTTCATCCATTAACTTGGCCTCTAAGACTCAGCTTGTTAGAGATTTCAGATTCTCACAACAAAGCTTTAACTCATTTCTTGATTTCTCCCCCTCTCCATCCCCAGTGTTCTCCTTGTCTAACCAAAAACCCAGCAGGTATAATTCAGAGAGCATTGCTTCTGCTTTCACTTTATCCTCTAGATGTTTCCAGTTGATGAAAGGAGAACTTTTGAGTTTCATGCTCCTTTTTTTTTTTTTTAAGTGATAGAAATCACAGCCCAATGCTGACAGAGACTGCTTTTGTCTTGTTGGCATGTACAGGTAATTTATACAGCCTTATAAATCTTGGCTTTATGAGACCACGTGTCATAACTGAGATGAAGAGCTTCTCTTTTGGAATGGATTAATGTTGAGAAAGTGCAATATTCTCTCCTTCTAATGTCTTGACCACCCTTTGGGAAAACAGCATGGTTTAGAGTTAAGGGATTAATTGCATGTATAGCAAACATCTTTGTTTTCAAAGCCAGTTCAAGGTGACACCTCTATTGTCGGGTATTAAAAATAAGATGGTGTTTCAGCAAAAAGAAATAGGAGGAAAAGATTGGTAGGGTGACTTCTAAAGAAAAGGATATTATGTTTAACAGGGTAAACTAATAGGCATTAGACAATTCTATCCCATCTAAAAACATCTAGGAGCTTTTTAGAAAACTTTTTTGTTGAGGTTTGTCAGATGGACCACTGTGTGGATAAAGAACTGGCTGGATGGTCTAAGCTCCCTTCCAACCTGGGCCATTCTCTGATTCTCTGATTCTCTGGCCTTTCTACTCCATAACATAATATTAAAGAGCATGGTTGCAGATTTATTAGTATTTTCTATTGATATTGCTTTTTCTTTATTCCATACCGAGGCTATTCTAATAAAAAGTTACTTTTGTAAAAAAAAAAATAATAAAAAAATAGTAAAATGTAGTCCTGGGTCATACAGCTGTACATCTTTTGAAATAGCTCTTGCAGGCTGGTTTCTAAGTACATGAGATACTCAAAATTATGGGAAAAATTCCATGTAAAGCAACTCTTTACTCCTTTTCCATGCCAATATGCAGAATGCTTTCTACAAAACTATGTTTTCAAGTATGGGAGGAATATGTGGCCATATCAAGAACTGTTCTGTGTGGTTGATTGGATATTTTACATTTTAGATTTTCAGTCTAAGCATCTTGTTTGATGGTAGCTGGCAGGTAAGAAAAATAAAAATAGAATTGTCTTTACAGTTGTTTGGACTTCGAGTTACCCAGAATGGAATATATATCATTCTGCATCTGTCTCTTCTATGTGACTGGAGATGTGCCTGAAATGTTCTGGATGCTTTTATTCCTACTCTCCATAGCTGATAATGAATTGGAGAACATGGATTACTATAGAGATACATAAGTCTATTGGTCAATACAAAAGTGGGATGGAAGTTTGTTTGCCCTCACAGGAATGCATAGAAGATTTGGATTTCTTGAATCAAGTAGTTTTGAGCTTTTTCTGACACCAAGTCCAGTCTGGGACTTTCCCTGTGTCTGCTCCACAGCATCAGTGGTGATGGTGATGTAATTGCCATCAGGTGGGATGGGTTCTATGCTGATTTTATATATATTTATATATATGTCATTTTATTATTTTCATTTTCATTAAAGTTGTTTTAGTTTTCCTTAATTCATAAGTATCTCTCCTGTATTTCCTTTCTCTTCCCTTTAGGAAGGGAGAGTGGTTAATGGAGAGTGTCTGTTATTTGTCTAGTGGCCAGCCCAGCCCAGCCCTAAACCTTGACAATTATGATGTTGTTAATTCCCATAAGCAAGGCATAAATATACTTTGTGAATATGTGTGGAGACAATGCCTTTATCCTGAAAGCCTTGATCTGTTAAGATTAGAAATTTCAGCTCAACATGCTCAAAAATTCATTCTGTTGTCTTAAAAGCAACCCTAAAAATCTCATTAGGTTCTCATATTAATGCTTGTTTGAACTGAATTGTTGAACCTGGAGGTATTTGAGAACAACCATCAGTTCTTTGCAAAGGGAGGTCAGAAGCTGGCTAAAAGTTAATAAATTTGTAAAGGTACTTCAGGCACTGAAGTGTTTGTTTGGGTTTTGTTTGTCACTTTCAGCAACCTGCCTAACATCACTTGCTGAAACCTGCCACAGCATTATAATGCTGCTTCTGTATTTTGCAAACCACTGACCTTTTTGGAGGGAGTGGGTTGTTTGGTTTATTTTTTTGGTTGGTTGTTTTAAAACACTCACCATAGCAACCAATTCAGACAAAAAGGACGTTAGAAGATGAAAGACAAGGACGCCGGAAAAAAAAAAAAAAAAAATTTTAGATGTGAGGAAACAATTTAAACCAGAAAAGTTAACCACTCAAATCTAGGACTGCTGGAAATCACAATTTCAGTTGTAGAGCTGCGTGTGATTTTCACTAGGCAGCTGTTCAGTGGAGCTATAGTTGCTCTCAGGCCTCATTTCAGTGAGCCCTCATTGACTCAGTGAGGCTCTTAAGGCATCTATTCCAGGGCTGGTTGCTAGATAGAGCAATTTAAGTGCTTGCTTAACAGCTTAGCTGCATGAGAACTTTCAGTCTGAATCTACAAGTACTGATTTAACTTCCTTTGTGAGGTTTTGACTAGTCTGAAAACCCTTCAGCGGCAAAGTTAAGGAGTTGTGTAAACTACTCAATTATGTGACACAGGCTCTGGGGTAAGACCCATTAAGGGCCCGTGTGTCTTCCTGGTAGTCACCCTCCTAGATAGGAATGCTGTGAAGAAAGGGAATAGGGTTCTGTGAAGAGAAACAGTGAGATTGGAGGGGAAGTTGTTGCAGATGACACGGACCTTAACCACTGTCTGAGCAGAGGGGCTATTTGGTATTAACTTCTCTACAGCCAATTCAGCTAAGCAAATACATGTCAACACTTCAGGTAGTGGGGCCACCTGGCACCAAAACACCAAAAGCTACCTCCCTGAAATAATACTGCTCTTTAGACATCAATCTGAACAAGGTAAATACTTTAAAAACAAATACCACATGAATATAAATTGCTCAGAGCAGTAGGAGTGAGTAGCTTCTTTCTCTCCAACAGGATGTTGATAGACACATAAAGTAAGAAAACTAGTTTAGAAATTCCCTTTGTATTCCCACTGCACATTCTAGGTCCTCTCCCACTCACAAAGACTGTGGAAGATATTTTGGAGGAAGAAGTGTAGTGAGATGAGTTATTATGAATGAAGAAGATAAATAAATTGATATTGATTAAAGGAGGTGACTAAAATACTTGTAGACCGTTTATTGCCGAAACCAGGGGGAATAAAAGTTTTTTATTTTAAAAAAGAGTAGAGAATTTGATGAAGAAAGGGGATGTTGGGTTTTCTTCAGGCACTGAGCTTACTGTGTTATGAATGAGCAGCAGAGGATGCTGATGTCTACACTGGGTTTTGCTGAGCATGCAGAATGTATACATCAATTTTTAATCAGGAGTAATAGACTTTCTCATTTTCAGTTCCTCTTTTATTAGTGATTTTTTCTTTCTCTGCTGGAATTTCTTCCATATTTTTTGGCATCGCTGAGTTTGTGTTCTTGGACTTGCTGAGCTTGGTTTTGTTCATATGACAAAGAAGCTATTTTCCTTGCCAGTTGTGCTTTCTTCAGTGCTGATGGTGGTAATAATAATGGCATTGCTGCCAAGGAGGTGTTAAGCCTGGCTGAAACCTAGGAAAAGCCAACCAAAGAAGCATGACTTTTTCCTCTTGCACGTGTTACAAGCAACTGTTTAGACAAGGATGGTAGTACAAAAACATTCACTGAAGACCTGAAAAAAAGTGCAAGAACCTAGAGAGACAGGCTAAGAGCCAACCACGAACAGGGAGGTAGGTGGCACCGCAAACCCTGTGCCAAAGCACTGTGGCCTTTTTCTTCCTTTTTCTGAGGATTTTGAGGTGGACAGGGGGTTCCCTGACCCAGGGAAACCCGAGGAAGGAAGGAGAGACCTGTCAAGAGCCGGCATCGCTGGAGGG
Organism: Corythornis vintsioides; assembly: GCA_025447755.1. Classification (NCBI taxonomy): domain Eukaryota; kingdom Metazoa; phylum Chordata; class Aves; order Coraciiformes; family Alcedinidae; genus Corythornis; species Corythornis vintsioides. Next base: position 10,837 of record JAOEGS010023096.1, read on the forward strand.
AGAGGCCGAGAGGGTGATGTGGTTTAAAACCATGGGAGGTTTAAACGTGGCAAAACCAGAGCCCAGAGCAGACACATGAGACAGAGGGACACATGAGACAGTTAAAAACAAAACAAAAGAAAACCAAAACCAAAAAAGCACAGAAAACCCCACCCCAAAGCACAGGCAGGACTAGCAGTGGTTGTAAGCTGGGCAAAAGCTCTTGTCAAAAAGAATGTGGCAACCTGGACAGAGGCCCTCTGGAAGCACACAGGACTCCACACCTCCAGCTGCAGAGAATGCCAGAGCCTGGCACTGCTGGCAGAGGGTGGTGATAGTGACACCTGTGTGTGGTGTGACCAGCTGAATCAGCTGCTCAGCCTGGTGGGTGAGCTGAAGGAAAGAGGTTGAAAGGCAGAGAACAATAAGGGAATGTGACAGGGAGATAGACTAGTTGAGTTCCTACCATCCTTGAGGATGGGGCAGGAGGTGGAGCTTCCATTAGAGGGAGAGGATCACCTCCTTCCTTGCCCCCCAGGTAAAAGGAGGTAACCTAAGAAATGAGGGGGAATGGAAACAGATCCCTGCTTGGTGAGGCAGGCCAACCTCCTGGCCTCCCTCCCCTTCTCCCTCCCCAGTTGCCCTTGCACAACAGGTACATTGGGATCTGAAATTTGAGGTACAAACAAATGATGATGGAGATGAAGGTCCATCAGGGGAGTCATGCAGGTAAGTTGGTCTTCCCCACGCATTAGGACTAGCTGTAACAAGAAAAAAAGGAGAGGAATAATAGTTGGTGACTCCCTTCTGAGAGGAACCAAGGGTCCCAAGGGGACAAGAGGTTTAGGGTCAACACAAGGAAGAACTTTTTCTCAGTGAGGGTGCCAGAGCTCTGGAACAGGCTGCCCAGAGGGGTTGTGGAGTCTCCATCTCTGGAGACACTTAAGACCTGCCTGGATCTGTTCCTGGGTGACTTGGTCTAGGTGAT
>JAOEGS010023098.1:0-25000 GCA_025447755.1 Corythornis vintsioides
GCTGGGCCGGGCCGGGGGGCTATCGTAGGTGGTGGGTATGACGGGGAGGGGGCGGCTCCCCCGGGCCGGGAGTGTTGCGGGGTGTGGGGGGGTGGGGGGTCGGGTTGGCCCCCGGGCTGCACGCACCGGGGCCTGCGTGCGGGCATGTGACGGGCGCTGACGTCACGGCTGGCGGTGAAGGCCGGGCCGGTCGTGGCGGGTCCCGAGGGGGGTGGAGAGAAACCCAAAGGACCCCCCCCTCCCCGCCTCTTGGGGAACGGGTTAGACCGCGGCCGCCCGGGGCACTGGGAGGCGTGCGGAGCTCCGCTAGCCCCTCGCTAGGGTGGTAGCGGGAGCCGGGTGGGTGCGAGCGGCCGGGCCGGGCCTGCTCTGCTCTGCCCTCGCTCGCCCTGCGGGACCGTTACGGTGACATCAGCGCGAATCGCAGCTCTCTGCGCTGCTTCTCACCCTCGTTGCGCTGCCCTCGGGGGATTTTGGTGGTTTTTGTGTATTTTTTTTTTTCACTCGTGCACCTTTTCCCAGCCCCGTTCCGCGGGTAGGCCCGGCGCGAGGCCTAGTGCGCGCCCGAACTGGGCCCTCTCGCAGGCTCTTCCAGAAATTAGTTGTTTTTGCCTTAAAACAACGTCGGAAACGAGTAAAGTCTCTTACGTTGGAATGCAAATTGCTCTGCAGACGTGATGCTGAGAGTTTAGAGGTGGAGTCCCACCTGTGGATCTCCACCCTGGGGAGCCCAGATCCTACAGGTAACTCTCAGGACCCGAGGCAAGTGGGCCCTGCTGATTGAATAAGTGTCAAGTGAGCCCTGCTAATTGAATAAGTGTCATCTGGGGCTCATAGATTCCCCCCAGCCTAGCTGTGGAGTGCAAGAGTTGCTGTGGAACTCAAAATCACACTCAGAGTATTATCACCAAGTACTTGTGCCTGGTCTGCCCACCTTTCACATTCCTTGTTTTGTGATTTAAAATGTAAAGCTGCTTCTGAGACACGTTAGAGCTCCTCAGTTGTACCAGAGGGCTTTAGCTTCAGTGTGTATTGCTTTGTTAAGAGAATTTAATAACATCTGGGGTGAAAAAATGTGCCTTGCCTGCAACACCTGTGTGCAAAAATGTGTCTGCTTTGGCTAGCATTCTAGAATACTAGAAGATCAACTTAACCAACTGACCTTTCATGTGGTTGCCCAGTAAGAGGATCTGCTGAAACACCCTGTGCTGTCCATTCTGTGTGGATAAGCAACCCATTATACCAGTAATTTGTGATAGGAATTAATCAGCTTGTTCTCCTTCAGTTAATTTCCACACTGGTAGAATTTGGTGAAGAACAGTTTCTCTGGTAAGTTAGTGTCAGTCAGGTCTAATGTGGGTGTCTGTCATAACCACATAGAATTATTCCCAGTTCATGGCTAAACCCCTCTGTCAGCAAGTTTAAGACTCTTAAACAGATCTGCTCCAGCAGAAAAGAGGCCCAGGAGACTATTAATTAAAAGTCTCTTAGGCTGATGTACCAAAATATTATTTCATCATAAGGAAACTTTACATAATTTCTGCAAATTGGCTAAAAATAAGTAAATGAAGATGAACACTTTGGCTTTAATATGAAATTACACTGAAGAACTACAGATCTTGCTTCCAATGGAGTGTCATGGTGAAGGTGGAGTAGACAAATATAATTGGATAGAGCAGTATTTTCAGTAACAAAAAAGACTGTCTTTTCAAATGGAGTAGATCTTCTCAGTTGCCTCTTTTGAGATTCATGCTTTTTGCATAAAATTATTGAAGTTTGAAGGTTGGTATTTTGGTCTTGGCATAAAGATGAGGGAGAATTAGTTTTGCAGTACTTTGGTAAACTAGTAGTCTTAGTAAAAGCATCATAACAAAGTTATTTAGCCTGAACGATATATTTATATACTTTATATGCAGGCACATAGATTTCTTTATAATATTTGATAATATTTGAATCATGGTTGATTATTTTAGCAGCCAGGCCATTGTACCACCCTGGTTCAGCTACTGCTTGGAGCTTTTAAGTGCTGAAGAGCTGCTCTGGAGAACACGTGAGCTGATCCTTCCTTCCTTTGGAAAAATATTAAAAGAACAGGATGTTGATGATTTTCTGACTTTAATCTGATTGAAGCTGCAACTTCCAGGTTTAGGACCCCTGGTGAAAAGTAATATTAATTCTTGTTTAGGACTGCTTGCCTGTTGGACAGATTTCATCTTGTTAATTTGTAGTGATGGTAAGACCAAATTGTTAAAAGCAATTTGGAGTGCTCCCACTAAAGGCACTTTGTATAAAAACATGACTTAGAATGAGTATCTTGGGGATAAATTATAGAAGAATATCTAGTAATTTTCATGATAAAGACCATCATTGGAAGCACAGTGCCTCTGTAAAGTTTTGAATATTTCTGTAAGAAGAATATAATGTCTGTATCATGGAATACTTGCAAAAGCAATATATGTTAGCTGAAAATACTGTGTGAAATCTATTGCAAGTTAGTACAGGAATTATAAAATGAATATTTAAATAGCAGATTCTCATGCTATAGAGCCTGCATTCAGATGTAATATTTGATATCCATTTATTCCTGCAGTCAAACAGGATGGGATTATTAACTGATAGGAAGTTGACAAGGCAGAGCTGTATGATTTGGGAAGACTTTGTGTGGACAGTGAGTTTACAGTGGGCTGAGATGTTCCCTAGTTTCTGAGCAGTGCAGTGAAGAGCTGTGTAAGGGGAGACATTACAGAATCAATTAGACCCATGGGACAGCTGCAGAGTGCAAACACAGGCATGGAGAGTCTGAAGGATTCCAGTGTTAGTGGGGTTGGTTTGTTTTTCTTTTTTTTTTTTTTTTTGCACTGACAAACACATTTTAAAATTTTCTGTTAAGAAAATTAGGACAAGGAAGCCACTCTCCTGTCACTCATCATGACAGCAAAGCACAATTAGATTTGCTGCAGCTATTGCCACTGAGTATTTTGACATAGTCTTAATTTTTATGCGTTTAAATGGTGGAGCTGTATGACCTTTAGTTGCCAAATTGTTTGCAAGATCCTGAGTACTTGCAGTTTTTAAATAGTTAAACAACTTGTAGGTGGGTTTCAAGGGGCTTTCCAGTGCAGTGTCTCCCAGGGTACCAGGGCAGCTGGATTTAATTTTGCACAATGACTGTGTGAGAGAAGTGAACAGAGAATCTGCAGCTTGGTTTGATGGGCTTCTCTGAAAAAGGACCCACCTGAAGCTTCATTTGCCATGTTCCTTTCTGAAAGGTACCTCAACAACTGCCTTTGCAGAAACTTGTGGTGACATGCACTCTGCCCAGACTTTTTTTGTGTGGGTGGGTTCCAAGCATGTTTTCTCATGTGCTGCTTTCAGGTAAAAGGACTTAATTCAGTCATTACCTGGAAGCTTTCAATGTAATATTACTTCAGTGCTAATTGATCATCACTTTTGCTTCTCAGAGTCATTATCTGGCTGTGTTCCTATCAGCATGGATTCAGTGCCTACTAGTTTATATAGTGTCAAAGATAGTTTGGGGTTTTTTGATGTTAATTAAAAGCTCTTCACAAAAGAGCTGAAAGAGCTTTATTCTGGAGTGGGCAAGTCTGTCAGATGCCAGCAGGAATGGGCTGGGGGAAATGCAGGGCCAGTGATGGGTGAAACTGGACTGGCCCTTTGAGCCATGGCTCATAGCAGGTTAGAGCAGTTGTGAGCAACAGTCTCAATCATTGTTCCAAGGTTTCTTTAATGATCACATGAGTTATCAAGGATGGAGATGACTTCAGTTGGCTAAAATCATTTTCATCTCAGGAGCTTTCTGGCTGCTCGTTCCTGCCTTGGAGCAGTTGGAGGCTGGCACATTTGTGACACTGCTCAGTGACCTGGGTTGGGACTGAGCTTAAAAACAACCTTGGTGGTGTTTTCTGATGCTTTTTTTTTGCTGCCTGGCTTCTTTTTCAGCCTAATGTGGTTGATTGTACAGCATCACAAAGGGCTGCCAGCAGACTGGGTGGGGGTCGGGAGGATAAAGTGGTGGAAGTGAGGAGCTGGAGACAGGGACGGTGACCAGTTTACTCAGACTGCTGGTGTGTTGAACCACACACAGCCTGCAGGTAGCTGTGTGGGTGAGCTCAGTCTCCAGCTAGTGAACTCTGGTCTTGCTGGCAGCACAGTTGTTGCACCACAAAGCTTGCAAAACCTGCTTGAGGTGTTGGGGGAGGTAGAGCGTGGGTGTTAGATGCTTATGTTGGTACCTCAGCTAGCTTGGGTATGGTAAAGCCACATGAATATCTTCACCTGAAGTAAGCTGGAATATTCAGTTACAAGCTCCTTAGCTCTGGCTCAAGATGAAGTTACATGGCATGGATACTGATACCAGGGAAAGATGACATTTTACTCCAGTTTGTTCCTCACTTTGACCAGTTCAGTTGATTCAGAGCTCATTAAACCCACTTGCTTAGTAGAAAATGTCCTGCTGCCTTGGGATTTTGGCAGGGTTTGTGGGTTGAAATGACTCCCAAAGGGGACTGGCAAACAGTGCTAAGTCTTCACTTGTTTTCTTGTAGAGAAAGGTAAAAATTGTGGTTATATTCTTAAATAAGATTTTTTCCTTGAGAAAGAAACGTTCACCACGATTCAAATCTATTTGTCTTTCTCTTCCTTCAGTCTTCTTCCCAAACACATTTCTTCAAAAGGCAAAAGTTTCCACCCAAAGGGGGATTTATGGTCATCATCTGTTGAAATGTAGTATTTTTGAGTAATATGATTTAATAAATGAATATGAGAGCTCAGAAATGCTTTCTTCCTTTTCCATTAGATCGTAGAGTGTGCCAACAGACTGGAGAACTTTTAATAGTTTTATTTCCTTTTTTTTTTTTTTTTTATTGGAAATGGGGCTCTAGGAAAAACAATTGTGCAAATGTTAATTGTTTTCTCCAGCAGTGATTGCTGTGTTCTAGGCAAATGCTAGAGGAAAAAAGAGAATTCATTTTACATGTTTATTTTGCGTGTGGCTCGTTACATCCTCGTTACCAAGAGATGATTAAATATTTGACCACCCATTAGTGTGCTTCAGCAATGTAAAGTTGTAATTGTGAACTCGTTATTTCATTGGTAAACTTTCAGGGTTTGGAGGTGCAAGGGAGGAATCTCATCCCTGAGCTGCGTGGCAGTGGGTTTTGATACTGTAAACATTTACAGATGGAGGCAGCTCCCGTGCCTGTGTCAACTGCAGGAAATACTTGAAGGTTAAGCAGTTCAAACTCTGCAGAGTTGGAGTCATCTGCACTAGGTCAGTAGTGGAGATTGTCTTGGATTTATGGTGAGCCTTGCAGACGTGGGTGTGCATTTTTGGGAAGGCAGCACATGCTGCTGCTGGAGTTCACAGAAGGTTCTGAGCAGAACCAAGGGGCGAGGCTGAGATATTTACACAGTCCCACATGGCAGGGACAGGCTCCTGAAGGCAAATGATTTGGTGTAGACTTTATTAGACCCTTACTTTAATTACCACCTCATTACTCGCTCTGCTTCCACAAAAAGTATTCCATACTGTCATTTTCCCTAAGTAACTGGAAATGTGATTGAAAGGGATGTTTAAAGTGAGACTAATTCAAGATTAAATAGTCACAAATTATATTATTGCTACATGTAAACAAATTACTTGCATATCTGATTTTATTCAGATTACTTTTCAAGTGGTAAATAATGCTTTATCACTTATATAGTGCTCTTACATCTTTAGAGTGCTTTTCTCACATTAATTAATCATCATTAAACACTCTGAGGTGGGTAGGTTAATACTATTATCCCCATTTTGCAGATGAAGAAATGTAGACTGAGAGGTTGTGATTTGCTCAAGGCCATATAGAAGCAATAGAGTCAGAGCTGGGATTAGATCTTTGTCCCTAGCTTCTAATTTCAGAAGACCAGCCAGATTGTGAGCCCCAGTCTTGAAGCACCATGCTGAAGTGTGTGTGTCAAACAGCACACGGGGCCTCCTCGAGCCCAACTTGCCACTTGTTTGAATGGGAGCTTTGCTGTTGTGCCATGCTGCACATTTCCACCTTCATCCTCAGGAGGATGGAAATAGCTGCTCATTCATTCAGGAACTCTTCCTGCTCTGATGGGGCATATTTATTTGCACCATTTTAGTTGAAATTAATCTTAAAACCCACCAGTTTGTAGCTCTTTAAACTTGAACTGTGTGGCTCGGATAGAGCAGGTCTAGCACTGGCACCTGGAACAGTCTGCAGATGACACCAGCATCAGCTCTGTTGTTGATAATTTCTCATGAGCTGAGACATAAATAAAATTCCGAGTTGGCAGCTTGCCTTCTTGCTGTTCAGAACAGATGAGAGAGAGAATTACCCTCCCTGTGCTAAAAGCATCACCTCTGTAGGCAGTGCCTGGCTGCTCAGCAGAGAGAGACGTTGGCCTGCACACGCTCTGCCTTGGAGAACCACCTGAATAAAATAATACTCTTGGGCTGGAGAGGAGAGCAGAACTATTTGTGCACCACCTTGATAATCAGAAGCACCACAGAGAATTCTTTTCAGCTGTTAGCAATGGGAGCATGTGCAGAAGCAACAAGTAAGGAAAAAGGAGGTGGCAGGAAAAGGGTGCCCTTGGCCATGGAGGGTGAGGACCTGCTGGGGAGAGGTGGGGTCATGTGGGGCAGGTTAGAGACCCATGGGCTCCTACAGGTCATGCTACAGCATTCTTCTCCCCTCTCTTCATTGCCAAGGAAACGTGGCAAGGGATTGCAGTGCCTGGCTGCTGAGTTGGGAGGTCTGGCTTCTTCACACATTGGGTGAGTTCTCAGCCTGCAGTCAGTGCAGGGGGTGAGTTCTCAGCCTGCAGTCAGTGCAGGGGGTGAGTTCTCAGCCTGCAGTCAGTGCAGGGGGTGAGTTGAGTTCTCAGCCTGCAGTCAGTGCAGTCCTTTCCCAGAGTGCTGAACACTTCATGGGAAAGGTTGAGCTCTTCAGATGGAAGATCCAAAAGAAGGTGGAATAGAAACAGGTCGATGGGAAGGAGAGAAGGTGTTGCACACAAAAGGAATTTCCTGCCTTCAGAAAATTCAGAAAGCTCAGTGTGGCAGCAGGGAGAACAGAGCCAAGGTGTGATCTCCTGTGGTAGCACTTGGTTTGTCATCCAGAAGGAATTACCCTTTGGGTTCCAGGCACACAGGGATCTGCTCTGGGCTGTCCCAGGGAGACCCCTCCCTGAGCTCCCAAGTGTGAGAAGCACTAAGTGTTAACAAGTTGCTGTTGGGAGGAAGGAAGGAAGGAAGGAATTTGCCTGTTTGCTTTCTCTTTAGACTATGGAATGTGTTTTCTGAGAGTGGATCCTGTTTTAATAACCAGAGCCATGATTAGGTGATGATAAGTTTGCTGCAAGAGGAGTTTAATAAATATTTTAGCATGCAGGTAAGTCATTGGTAACCATGTGCAGTCACAAATTCATGCATTTTTATGCCTGAAAGGGGAGATTTTAGAGTTTATTGGTACCACTTCCACTCTGATGCTTTAAAAGCAATGCAGTGTTGGTGGCACGTGGTGTCCAGGCAGAATGAGCTCAAATGAACAAACAAGCAAGTAATTTATTTTATTTTCCTTGAAAAGAATTTTCATTCTTTAATTGTAACTCTAGATACAAATTCTATGTGGAAAATAGACTAATGATTTTCCCCTGTTTGATTAAGGGCAAAGAAGCAAAGATTTGCTTATTTATTTATCTATTTGTTTCTTTGCTGTGATAAGACCAGTTGTTATCCAAACAGTGGGACTGACCTAATAAAGGACATATGCATAATTGATCTCCCATCTGGTTTTCAATATTTATTCTCCCTACATTTTTTTTTTTTTTTAATAGAGTTCAGTTCCAGAAGGGCAGCCTGAAACATTTTAAGGTGGTATATTTTAGCACTTCTGTGAAAGGTCTCATTTAATGCTGGTCACTGAAAAGAAAAGGTTTGTTGCTGGTTCCACCCTTTAGTAGCCCTTCAAGAGAGATTATATCAAAGAAGAAGAATTAAATTAAAATTGATTTGTGATATTGATTTTTCTTTTTTTTTTTTTTAAAGAGGATAAAGGGTGATGGAAACAGCACATGCCCTTATGCTGCTTTAGTGATGGACTATTTTTTAAAGACATAAAAAGCATATGTGCCCAATTTACATATTTACTAATTAAAAAAAGCTTCCTGGAAACATTAAATAGACTATCTTCTGTAACCTTTAACATTGCAGCTAATAGATATAGCCTGGGAATTTTCACAGAAGGTCCTCTGAATAATGTACATGATTATGAATCTGTAACTAGTTAATATGCAGCTAGGAAAGGATTATCATGTAGAGGTTAATGAACATGCTGCTCTTCTGGGTTGCAGGGCTTTTCTTTTTGTGCTTTCAGCTGGCTTCATGCATGGGAAGCCATGCACTGGGAGGGGAGAGCTTCCCATCTTCCCATCTTCCTCTCCAGTGGGGCAATCCAACTGAAACTTTCTGGAAGGATTTCCTAGACCTTCTTGGATGCTGAATTGTGTTTCAATAAATTGAAACTTGGCTTAGACAGGACCAGCTACCTGGCTGAATTTCCCAATGGGTTATGAAATAGCATAAGCACAAATGTAGAGCTGATCCTTTTCAATTAAATACTTTATTCTGTTTAAAGAATTATTAGCTCACAAAGTAGTCCCATATTTTTTTTTTTAATCTTATATGAGGAAAGTGCAGGGTCTGAGATCTGTGCTGCAATAGCTGCACATATGCTAACTAAAGAAAAAAATTGTCTTCTGTTGTTAAAAAAAAAAAAAGAGAAAGAATTATCTGCTCCAGTGATTTCAGTGGTACTTGAATGTATGTTATTGTTTTCTCTGCAAATTTTCTCATTAATTGCTTTGAAATGTTAGCATTCTTTTGGCTATAGGAAGACAAAATTTGTGGAAAAAAAAATATAGAAAATGCTTATATTCAGAAGATGTCTAGACATATTTAATTGCCTCGTGGCTTCGTTGCATTTCATATAATTGAATGAAATTGTTTGTATTATATTTTTGGTAACCATTATTCAGAGATCAGGATACGTTTTGAAAGACAAAATCTCCACATAATTATGGCAGAGAAGGTCACAGGTTTCAGCATCTTGTCTGTTTTGCTATTTCTACATAGTCTAAAAAAATAGAGTTAAAAAAAAAAAGAAAAAAAAAGGATCCATTTTAACAATGCACTTGGTTTGGGAAATTATTTTGGATTTCTTGGGAAAGCCTGTGGCATAAATAAAGAAGTGAAATATCCAGGTTAAAACTTGTGGGGTTTTTTTGAGTAAAAACAGAAGGGAAGCCAGCAACCCATAATGGTGTTAAATATCCTTGTCTTTAAACACCACATAGTTAATCTGTGCCTTTTCAGATTAAAATGCCCAGTGGAAACCCTTTTTGAAGTACTGATAAACAAAAAAATGATCTGGGTGCTGTGGATTTCATTTGTTTTTGCTCTTTAAAGACTTGAGTGTGGAAGTTACATCCATGCCTGCCTATAATTTATGTTGTTTTCTTCTTCTGCAAACGTGTAACACTGCAAATAGATCTGCAGATTGCCCAAACTACTACTTATCTTCTATGGTGTGTCACCTAATAGTTATGGAGCAGGTATTGTACCAAAATATGAATTGAAAAGCTGTAATTTTTCCCCTGGTTATCAGTCTGCATTAGTGTGTGTGATAAAGTGTGCTGCTGAAGAACTCCCATTCACATGCCTTTGCACTGACAAATAAAAATGTATATGGAGACAGCAGCAAATCTGTAAAGCTCCTGTTCCAGTTTCTGATGCATTGACATTGCAGCTGTGTGCTTAGCCTTGTTTTTTCATGAGCAGTTATCTGTTTTAATGACAGGTGGTCACTAGCTGCCAAGAGAAAATCCAGCACTGGTAAGTGAAAAACTCTTTGATTCTATGCCTAAAATACTGATGAGTAACCTAGTTGTGTTGTAGTGAAGTATTGCTATTTATTCCCACGAGCATGCTTTGGGGATTGTAGAGCAAGTAGGAAAATTCTTTCCCCTTCACCCATGTACTAAAACAATGTGAAAGTAATGTTTCCCTGGTTGGTTTTTTTTTTTTCCTTTATTTTTTCCCCCCAGTAAGTATGTGATAAAGATCAGTTTATAATGCTTAGAAAGAAATGGTTTGTTGGGTAAAAAAAAAATCTCTCTGGGCACTTCTTTCTCTGTTGGCAATCTATGGTTAATAGAAAATATGTTTAGTAAATAACAGTTTCCTATGGCATCTGAGGAAAATGTACATTTAATGGTGAATGAAATCTTATATTATGAGTTAGTGTGAGATATAACAGTTGATCTTGCAGATATCAAATTACAATATATCCATGCTGTGTTTACCATGATTTTACTGAGAGAACAACAGGAGCTGTCTTGATTATTGTCTGCAGGGTTATTGCAGAATCACAGCAACTGCCCCTTTAGTGGTGAGATTAAACCTTTGGTTATACACCATCAAGCATATAATATTTTAAATTTATTTTAAGAGGCTTTTTCTTCATGCCTGAAAGATCTCCAAGCAAATAATTTATATTTAGTGTGTATCAAATGTTTTTAGTTTAAATGCACATAGGCTGCAAGCACTGGATAAGAAGAAAAAAATCAAGGCAATCTATACACATCATCATATTAAATTCTGACTATTGGCTCGCAAAATCATCTCGACCTAATATGTTTCATTTATGGTTAAAATCCAGAGGCTGCATTAATTTTCAATAAGGGAAATCTGGAAGTGCCTGCTGCTGTTGCTGTGGTGAAGCCAGGCAGAAGATCCCCAGCACACCTCACTTTCTCAGGAGCTTTGCAGTGTCACTGCCACTTTGGTCCCCTCTGAAAATCTTTCACTGAGACACAGTCTTTGGCACAAAGAAACTAGTTGACAGCCTTCAAATTCTTCACATTGTAGAAGTTTGGGAAGCTGTGACAGTTATTTCCTCTTAGAAAAACAGCTGAGTGGGAGAGCTGGCTGTGGAATGAGGAGCTGCTGTGGGTTTGCTCTGTCCATGGCCCAATAAGAACTTGAAATGTTAAAAGAAAAACCTAATTTCCTGATATCTTTGATGTAAAAAAAGCAGTTTGTACAGCATCCAGGCAACCTTTATGAAAAATTATTTAAAATTTAGTACCCTTTTTAGATCCTGATTGTGCAAGAGCTGAGTGCTCTTGTTCCAACAGAGTAATTTGTTCATCTGAGACCTTTTAAATAGGCAGTGACACAGAAGACTGTTAAATAGAACTGGGTGAATAACAATAGGGTTTGAAAATGCTCAGCTTCAGTGTATTTCCACTAAGTTATTTTCATTTTTTGGGACACTTCTTAAAGTATATTTCTAAAGCCATGGATCCAGTAATGGCTCAGTATGGGATTAAACATCTAGACATGCATTTCCCCTTGTAGGGCCACGTTCTTAGCTGAGTCCCAGTGTCCATCCTCCCTGATGGCTTTGGCTCCTCACCATGTATCAGGATGGAGCCTCGTGCCAGCACATCCCAGAGCTCCTGTGACCACCAGCTGTGGGAGAAGAGGGAGCTCAGCTTCCTTCCTTAAATAATTATGCTTCAGGCCAATTAATTCAGAGGATTCTCATTGATGGTCCAATTGAGGACCATCAGTGGCCACGCTTTTAGAGATTTGATGGGCAAAGGGCAGCAGTCCCAGTGAAAAAAAGCAGCATAGTTCACTGGGAAAAGCAAACCAGCTTTTGTAGCAGGAAATTCCTCCTGCAGCCTGATCAGATCACTCAGTAACAGGCAGCAGTCAGACCTTAGAGGCAGGATCTTCTCTCCATAGTAATGAGGAACTGGTGAGTGACTTTTGGCCATAAAACAATGAATCTTTTTGTGACAGGGGAGATTTTCAGCCCATTCTCATCCCACAGAGTCTTCTCTTTGCATGTGAGAGGTGGGCAAGGCCTTTGCCTTGGGGTTGGTTTTCAGCAGGTGGCTGGAGCCCATCCCTGTCCATTCCTCCAATCTGTGAGGCAAAGACTGGATTCTGTAAATATCATTAGGAAAAGTTTTGTTATTCTTGACACCAAGGTGCCATTCTGCTGCTTTTCCCCCCAGAAAAGGTGAATTCTGTTAAGATTCTTGAGTTTGTTTTTCCTCTTGGAAGGGAATTGTAATTGTGGAGTGAAGTGAATCTTGCCTAAAATGTCTGGGAGAAATCTGCTGTCTAACCAAAGCAGCATCAAGCATCTTTGGCACATCAGTTACATGGAATATGGTTTTAATAACCACGTGGCATAAAATCCTGGAATTTTATTTTTCAGAACTAGTTTAGCAACTTAAAAGATGAAGTACTCCAGGTTTAAAGTAGGATGATTACAGCAAAGTTCATCTATTGGAAGCAACTGAGTCAAAACATAGGAGGATCAGATAATTCTTCGTAACGAATGCTGAAGAAGATTTCATTCTACTTGGGAATCTAAGAAAATCAATGCTAATATTTGGAGAGTTGTGTTATCAACTGTGACATTCATTTTTCAGCACATTTATAGATTGCTTTCCTGAATCCTCCTCAGAAAACCTGTAATTTGCATCTCAGGTCAGCCTTGTTAAGTGCTCTGCTCCGTGTTTTCAGTTGCCTTTTATTGCAGAATTTACTGCCATATATATATTTACTATTTGGAAGTACAAGTAAACAATATCATCAAACCTGACATTTATATGCCAGCTACTTCATGCAGGAGCTGATGATTTCTGACCATCTTCAGAATGACAGTGGTCCATTAAAACAAAACTTTTTCCAGAAGATAATGTCTTCACAGCAGAAGGGAGCAGAGGTGCTTGTGCACACAGAGGAAAAACCCAGCAGCAGTTGAAATGTTGTGTCTTGCAAAGTCCTCTGAACAGCCATGGGAAGCATTTGTCAAACTTCACCAAGCCTTTTCTGGGTGTAGAATTTTGCATAGAGAAGGGATTTTCCTCACCTGGATTGTCCCTTGTCAGGGGTTGAAGAATCAGGAGAATCCTGGTGGTCAAGCCATCATCTTTCAGGAGTGTTGGCTCTTGGTTGCAACACAAAGTTCAGGTGAAAATCAGAATGAAAACCTTGCCCATTTCTGTCAGCTCAAACCAAGGTCCCAACTTCTTTATTACAAGTGATGCTTTGAAGAATTTGCCTCTTATGAAGTATAAACTGGATTTTCAGTGATTGTTCTACACACTGATGGTGGGATAACTGTTGAAGTTTGACAGAGTGAGAGATGCCAAATCCTAGTGAAAGAACAGATTTTTTTTCACCATTAAAAATTCAATTCCGACGTGCACAATCTAAAATAACCACGTCCTTGTTTTAACAGATGCTCTTCTAAAATAATCTTGACGTGGCTCTAAAATTATCTAGACATTATTCTAAAATAATCTAATAATGATGTCATCCCCGGGCTTTTATAAATAAGTTATTAATCTCTCAACCGTACACGTTTAAAAGTAAAACAGTTTGTTTCCCTGTGTTGTTGTTTTTTTTTTTGGATTGTTGCTGAATTACTGGCAGGGAAAGATGAACTCTTTACTTGTAGCCACCAAATTGAATCCCCATGAATTTTGTCAACAGGAAGAAGGTGGAGAGTGACTATGAGGCTCTTCAGGAACGACTGCGGACGTTGCCCGATAAACTGTCCTACGATGTCATGGTATGTCTGCTGTAGCTTACACACAAAGAAATGAGCTAAAATCTTGACTGACTGGGGCATCTGCACTGGCATGGAGGTGTTCTGCAGGTTGGAATGTCCCCTTGATGCTGCTGGTTAAACCTTTGCTTTTGTTTCTCTTGTCTTTGAAATCCATTACAAATTGCAGCATCAGTGACAGCTGAGAACCGGTGACATAAATGTTCCTGACGTGTTTGATATGTAAATCCATTGTATAGAAAACTTTAATTATGACTGAATTATGGTACTTAGTCATTTCCTGAGAAGAAAGTGGCCGTGGTATTTCCTGATTCATGGAAATAAACCCTAGAACATTGATTTTGACATAAAAAGGTGCTGCTGATTTTTGTTTCACTGATCTTCACATTGACATAGCTATCTTTTCTGGCACGTGGATCTTCCCTTAACAACTGCCCCTGTTAACTTCACTGGGTTGGCTTGTGCTCACCAGAATTTTGACCAAATGGGCTTTTCTCTCTTTGTTTTCAAGCCCAATTCAAGATACAACTTTGAGGGAAGGGAAGTTGTGCTGTAAATAACTGGACAGCTAATTTCAGCACAGAGTGCCTGGCTGCTTTCCTCCTTGGCAGCCTGGCTCAGCATATAGACTGGACTTGTTAGTAAGACACCATTGGAGTGCACTTAACACATGGGGAAAAAGTGTGTTCCCCCTTCCTGTGCTGATGATTCAGCTCTGGATTTTATGGCCACGTGATGTAAAGCAAAGGGATTTGTGTTGTTTGGAAGCACAGAAAAAGCTCTATTTTTAAAAAAGCTAGATAGACCTTATTCTTAGTGAAAGCAGCAATGTCAACTCACATCTGTTATTTTAAATGTATATAAATAGTTCCATCCTGTTAGCCAAATATTTTCATGTGTTTTCAATTTCACTTTCATCATTTTGGGGAAAGAGTGAACAGGCAAATGGTGCAGTCTGCTACTTGAAAACAAAGTCAGGAAGGGTATGTGTGTAGGAAAAGCACCTTCTGCACAGTGTTAATGTCAGGATCCTGCTTGCTGGAGAACTGTTTCAGCATTGGTACCCTCCTGGATGCTGAAGCTAGGCAAGACTGCTTTCCAAGGAGATAAATCCACTAGGCCAAGAGCTCTGCTGCAGCACAAATGTGAGGAGAAAGCATGTGGCTATCCTGTGGAAATGAAGAAGGCAGCAGAGGAAAAAAGTAAAAGGAACTGATGCAGTATGGCTGAGACAGATCTCTTTTATCCCTAAAGAAGAGAAAACTTGGTGTGGATGTTTCTTAGCTTTTTTTTAGCCACCTCAGTTTTCACTTCAATTTGATTTTGTTCTAAAAGCAAAGAAAGCCCCAAGGCAGCCAGGCAGGTGTCTGAAGGTAAGAATGCCCAGGACTGGTGCAGGAGACAGGAGGGTGCCCAAGGCTCCTCCTTGGTGACAGGACTCAGCCAAGCACCTTCCATCAGGCGTGGTGGGCTCTAGAAGTTGCCATCACTCACAAAAACCATTGTCAGAGCTCCTAAAATGGGGGTTATGCAGTTGAAGAAGCATCTTCTCAAGTTATAAAACATGTTTATCACCAGTGTACTGCCTGAAGTACTGTGGTTTTCCTCTGGAGAGTCCCTGGAGGATGGGTGTTCCTGGGTTGGCTTGGAGGCTGAGCTCTGAGTGCTGGTGAATGGCACAGGTCAGGAGTGCTCTGTGCCCCACAAACCTGCACTGGGGTTTCTAGCTCCTTAACAAGCCAGATCCTGAGAAAAGCAACTCATCTTTGAGTTTACCATACCTGTGTAAGCATTTGAACATGCTGAGCAAAGCTAAACTTGCTTTTAGTAGGAAATGAATAGAGGCTGTGGATGAAAAAACATGACCTCACCTAAATTGATAATATTTTTATTATCAAGGCTTATATGTCAGGAACCAGTGATTTGGTTTTCTGTGTGAGCATTCTCCTATGCTATAGTTTTATGTCCCAAAACAACTGGTCTAATCAGATACCACTTTCCTGATTTTCTAAGTACAACACTAAATTTGAGTGGATCAGGGCATTTGAATAATGATGAAGAGTTAGTAATAACTAGTGTACAGATTTTATGTCTTTAACTCAATTTGACTTCTGTAAAAAAAATCTTAAGACATGTCTGGGCTTGATTTTCATGAGTGATTTGCAGCAGTTTCTTCTGTGCCTTTGACAGGTACCTTTTGGTCCTCTTGCCTTTATGCCAGGAAAACTTGTCCACACCAATGAGGTTACTGTTCTGCTTGGGGACAACTGGTTTTCCAAATGCTCAGCAAAACAGGCTGTTGAACTGGTTGAGCACAGAAAAAAACGTATGTATGTTTCTAAACACAATTTATTAGTCAAAAGTGATGTATCTTTGTATTAGTATATAAATTCATAGCATATACACTGGAGTTTTTTGTGAGCTTGCTAACAGAGGTTTCATTCAGATGTATTATCAGTTTAACACCTTATTTTACATCTTTACTTGGTATTTGCTTGGTTATCTCTGATACTTTTTTTTTTTGATTCTTAAATATCTAACCAGAGCTTTTGTTGGTTGTTTCCTGATGCATCAGCTTAATTTACCTGAATTCAGGTTTTGATGTTAGAATGTAAGATCAGTTAAGATTTGTTGTTTTGCTTATTATACCCAAAAGTAAAACAAGAAAAGCCAAACCAAAGTAAAAACCCCCTTTCACTTTTCTTCAATGTGAGAAATGCTGTGAACATGGCATTGTACTTCTGCCCTTGGTTACCTCATTTCCTATGTTCTGCTCCCTTGTCTCATCTCTTACTTCTTTGCTGAAATGTCCTCTGTTTTTTTTGTTGTTTTGGGGTTTTTTTTCCCTTCCTCAATACAATTTTCCAAGTTTCTCCACATACTTTACTCCTGCTTGTCATTGCCTGTTGCTTTTTTTTCCTCTCACTGCTGAGCTGCACTTCTGCCTCCTGCCCTTGACATTTCTAATCCACTGGATCTCCCCAGATCAAGTGCTGACCAGCAGATCCATCTTCCACAGCAGCACACCCCAGAGGCAGACAGGCAGTCCCCTGCTTTTCTTTCATGCTCTTTTTAGTCAGTGGTGAGATGTTGAAGAGCCAGGACCACCAGCAAGGTGTGTTCCTGACACACTTTGCAACCTCTTGATGTTAGAAAGGCCTCAAATATTTGATGTCAACATCAAGGTAGGAACAGCCCAGTAAAATGGGAAATAAATTGGTACCTATTAGCCTGTGTTGTTTGCTTCAGATAAGCAGGAGGAAAGATTTTTTGTGTTGGTTTTACCTGTAATCTGCCTCATTGCTGAGTGCTCACTGCAGCTTTACCCTCTGGGTGTTAACAGCTGCCACAGCTACTGACAGGGGGTTTTTGAGTCCAGCAGAAAGCCTCAGAGATTCCCCACCTGGATGGAGGTTTCTCTTTCAATTCTGGGCAAGCAATATTTGTGTAAGAAAAATTGTGAGTTTTTTTTTTTTTTTTTTTAAAGAAAAATTCTGAAGAACGTTGCCAAAAGTAGGTAATTTGTATTTTGCCCATTATCTCTCTTAATCTGTTTCTCCTGGCACAACTTTGCAATTTTCTTTCTTACTGAACTGAATCTACATTATTTATTGTGACTCTGGTGAGATCTCAGGTTCATATCTTTTGCCATGATCATCTGATAGGTTTTTTTTCAGTGCTGCAGAATATTTTTGTCACTGTTACATTCAGTGAAACCGTTTGACCTTTGCATAGTAGATGTTTGAACATTAAGGAGTCTGCTGGGAGACACACAAGAAATGCTGGATTCTTTCCTTTATGATCTTTTAAATTGCATTTAAAATACAAACTCAGAAATACTAATTTCTTTGAAGGAAAACAGTCATTGATGCTGGTTATAAACCCTCCATTCAGCTGATGGTTCACTTCAGCTGTGTGATGGCTGCCAGTGGGAGGCTCCAAAACACTGATATTAACTAAAAACTTTTTATTTAAAGGGCTATTTTCAATTTTGGACTATCAAAAGCATACTAGTATAGAACAATTCTGAAAAGCAACCCAAAAAATTATTTCATAGGTTTAGTTTTCTCCTGACTTAAACTCTTCCAACCATTTTCACAATGGCAATATTTGTTGATTTGTTTCTTCAGTGACATATATTTTTTTTACTGGGTTTTTTTTTTTAATTCTGTGTTACTGTCTTTAATTTAGATGGTTATTTTTTCATAAATAGCTAGTCAGATCTGTTCAGATAACCAAAATGAACTTCATTAGCATAGCACTAATAATTCAGTTCTTTTTACAGTAATGAAGAGTTATAAGGGCATAAATGCAAGAAACACTTTTTCATTGCTTACCAGATCTTAACATCCCACTCTCCTGAGTGCTGAGGAGGGGGAGAGCATCTGTTCAGGGTTTCTAGGGGGGCTGTTGGGTAGGACTGGGTAAGAGATGCCCTCAACTCACTTTTGAGCCTTGCTTCTTACTGGTTCTGAGGAGTTTTCTTTACTGCCTTTGACCAGTTTCACCTGGGTCTGCCCATCTGGTCACCAGTTAGTGAAATCAAGGCTCAGAGAGCAGTTCCTTCCCAGTGTGGATTCCTCCTGCCTGCAGGAGTGGACAGTGTGAGTTTCTGTGTTGAAGCAGCAACCAAATGGTAGCAGGCACTGCAAAGCCTGAGCAGTTAGGGGTAGCAATAAAGGTGTATTTTACATAAAAGCTTTAAATAGTACTAATTAGGTCATCCTTTATGTCTTAGTAGTTTGGGAAAAATTTGATTTTTTTAAAAGGAATGAGCAAAACTCTTTCCTTCTGTGCAAGAGAGAAATGCCCAGGCAAGGCAGATCAGTTTCTTGGGTAAAAATGATTTAATTGAAGGGTGACTGTACTGAATTCTAAAAGCAAATGCACTTCAAGTGACATAGCTGTGGCAAGCCCTATTTTGGGGAGACATTTTTGTTTGCTTAGCTTTTGATTTAGATGCACACTGTTCAGCACTGTGATTGGTTGAAATGTGTTGGGTAAAATTTGGGACAGTCACTCATTTCAGGTGTCACTTTTTTTTTTTTTTTCATAAAATATTGATCATGGCTTGAATAACATTTGAGTTGCAGTAGATCTTTAATTTGCAGCTTGCATTTGGTGACATCCTAGATGTTCAGTTAGTCCCAAAGCTGTTAAAGAAACCAGACCTAGCTAGTGAGGTTTATGGAACTGCCAAGTGTATTTTTAATTGTTTTAAATTTCTTGCAGTTTGTTAAATCAGGTAGTGCAGTTAATGGGAAACACTTTACACGTATGTTTGTGTGTGAAAACGTGAAGAAATAGTGAAGTAGATTAAAGGATATGCACCCCAAATTCCATTATAATAAAAGAAATTAGCTTTTTAAGTATGTCACAGTTTAGCACAACAATAATGCAATTGTAGGTTTTTTTCTCTTACAATTATCTTGCTTAAGGTACTTCATAATATTTCTGTTCTCCTCAAGGCAAGACTGTATTGTCTTAGAATTCAAAGAGGGAATAAAGATTCTTTTTGTGAATATGGGATTATATCTTTTACGTGTTTGTGATGATATAAATGACATTTTTTCCTCTCTATCAGTAATCGCATTAATTCTTTAAGATGGGAAATTTTTCATTACAATAGTCCCTGTGGTAGTTACTATAGAGAGAAATTAAATAGATTTTTTTTTTCTTATAAATATTTGTGGATTAATTCAGTATGCTAGGTATTCCAAGTGTCTAAACACTTTAAAAGGTGGGAAATTAAAACATGCACAGAGAACTAGGAGTGGTTTTATGATGTGAAAAATTTATCAGATAAAAAAAAAAAAGAAGAAAAAAAATCCCACTTAAAGGGGAATTGTTGAACTACTTAGCAATTGTGTCTTCAGTATATGTAAGAATACCCTTGCAGTGTCATGCTGCAAATGAATTCATGAAATGAAAATACTGATTACATTAACATACAGTATTGTGATAGGACCCAATTGTAAATTGCAGGATGTAACCTTTAATACAAATATTTGTGTCAATCAAAATTGACCGATAGCTTAGTATACAGGGTTTAAAAGATCCCATTGTTTTTAATAAATAAGATGATCCAGGAGGATGAGGACCAGTTTGAATTTGTTCCTTATCAGCATTTCCAGAAAAAAAGGATATTGTCTCCAAAATATATGATAGGAAGGCTTTCCATTTCCCATCTGTGAATGAGTAGAGGCCTTTAGAGGTTTTAATGTTCCATCCAAGGGTGAAAATAACTTCCTTTCTGTTCTAAAGAATGGAACACAAACTTGCCTAGGCACTTTTTGGGGAAGAAAGAACAAAAACAGCAGGCAGTGTTACAAAGAAATCTAGCTGTTGCTTTTAGTTACTGAAAAATATAAGTAAAAATTTTTCTCTGCTGTTTTTCTGCTGGAATTTGTTTCTGCTTTTCAGCATTTATTTTCACTATTTTTTTACTATTTTGTGGTTTGGGGTTTTTTTACTTTTTTTTTTTTTTTTTTTTTACTATCACTTTTTAGTTTAATAACCTCCACCAGTTCCTTTCTTACCCTTGTTAAGTTCCAAGCTGATTTGGTGGAATGCTCTAAATTTGCTCTGCAGATCCCAGGAGGTGTTTGGTTTCTCACAGGACCACAGGCCAGGTATCTTAACCAGCACACAGTGGCAGAAAGTAAGGAGAATAGACTCCTTTCTGTAAATTACACGTTGTCATTCAAAGAAGCCCCTGCCTTTTCACAGTTCTTACTGGGCAGCAGAGGAGTTGTCTGAATGCCACCCTCCTTCATTTAGGAGGAATTGAAATGTATTCATATAATTCATTCCAGCAATTGCAGAGGTGTGTGAACCTAAAAGAGAAATGTGTTGCATTTAGTGTTCCTAAAGTGAAATTATATATACAGATTTTTACAGGAGAAAATCCCAATGACTTTGCTTTTGATACCAAGGGAGCATGAGAAACAGAAAGAAGGTTGTCCTGAAAAGCTGCAAAGAACTAGTGCAGTTGCTGTTACAAAAGAATGAATTTGTTTATGTTGTTGCAAGCACAAAGAGAGTTTAAAGCCACATATGCAACAAGCAATCAGGATTCTCTTTTGAATCTTTAAAACAAATGCATCTCTAGAAAAATGCAGAGAAAAGAATAGAAAATCAGAGAAGAGTGTATCAAAAAGCTCTGAATAGAGACTGCTTTCTGCAGAACTGCAGATCTTAGTTGTTTCAAATAAGCTGTGATAGCTTGTTGGAAAATTATTTGTTAAAAAACATTATTTATTGAAATACAGTGAAGCATCCTCAGATGATTGATCTACTTACACAGACCCTTAAAAGGAAGAAAACAAGTAACACACTTAAAATAGCATGCCATAACTCAGCCCCCTAATAGCACTTGTACTAGTGCTGTAGTTTTGCAAGGAAATACCTTCCACCTCCAAAGAATTCTGGGGGATGTGCACTATAGATTCAGAGAATGGTGGGGGTTGGAAGGGACCTCTGGAGATCAAGTCCTACCCCCCCTGCCAGAGCAGGGTCACCCAGGGCAGCCCACACAGGAACAGATTCAGGTGGGTTTGGAAAGTCTCCAGGCAGGAGACTCCACAGCCTCTCTGGGCAGCCTGGGCCAGGCTCTGTCACCCTCACAGGGAAAAAGTTTCTCCTCATGTTGAGGTGGAGCTTCCCATCTTCTAACTTAGACCCATTATTCCTCGTCCTATTACTGGGCACCACTGAAAAGACACTGGCTCCTTCAACGTGACACCCACCCCTCAGGCTTCTCCTCTCCAGACTAAACAGCCCCAGGGCTCTCAGTCTTTCTTCTCAGACCCTTCATCATCCTCGTAGCCTCCGCTGGACTCTCTCCAGTAGGTCCCTGTGTCTCTGGAATTGGGGGAGCCCCAAACTGGACACGGTATTGCAGGTATGGTCTCACCAGGGCAGAGCAGAAGGGGAGGAGAACCTCCCTACATTTGCTGGCCACAGTTTTCTTGCTGCCCCCAGCTGGTGCTTTACCTCCAGTAACTGCATCCCAGCTATTCTGGCTTTGTTCAGGGGGCAGTGGTTCTGGCAAGTGCTGGGCAGGGATTTCTGTGTGCAAAATGCTATTCTCTGGCTCCTCCACCTAAGTTCTGCACCCAGAAGGGAATGGTGGCAGCCCAGCAGTGCCATGCTGCAGGGTGGGAACCACTGAGGTGCTGCCTCCAGGTGAATGCACTTGGTTCACACTCTGAGGGACCGAGCCACTGTCACTCATTGAGGTAGGTGGTTGTTCCCTGGCTTGTAGAAACACTCTGTGTGTCTATAACCATCTTAAGACTGCCTTCTACTTGAGAAACTGTGTTAGATGATGAAATGTCAACTGCATACAGCATTATGTAATGTCATCCTGAATTGAAAATTTCTGTCCAGTCACCTATCCTCAAAGGAGATTTCCTAACTGGACAGTCCTTCTATTCTGCCTTCTCTCCATGAGACTCCCCCAAAGACTAACTGAACCTAGCAAGGTAGACCAGGCTTCAGCTTCAGCTCAGTTTGTCCTGTTTCCCAAAGTCTGACTTTTCAAAATAGATCAACCTGTTCTCACTATTCTTGTCTGTTCTTACTATTTAAATCCCAGCGTAACACAACGGTTTCCAGAAGTAACTAAAATGATGTCTATGATTCCCCAAATCCTTATAGACAACACTCCAAGGACATTAATGTCAAACTCAGATAATTAAAATTTGTATCCAGCAAAGCTAATTAACCCGTTAAAGCCAAAATGCAGAGATGAGAATTTATGTCAGTTTGCCATTAGTATGTTGTCACGTCGTGTAAAATCTGGCTTCGGTGGACTTCGTTTCAACTACATGAAATGTGCTCCCCAATTATTTTCTTCCTCTGCTGGTGTATCTGGAGCAAGCAGAGGGCTGCTTAAAAATGGCTAATTGCAGTGTAAGGAAATCCAGTCAAGTCAGATGAATAAGGGAGCTGGGAAAGAGTGATCTAAATGTAAAGAAATCTCACTGCCTGTAAATATTCAGAGGCTGCTGTGCATGGGAAATCCACGTCCCCTGATCTCTGATTTAAATACCTCTTCCTTCTGGCAGTCCTGGAAAAGACTCCTAGAGACTGCAGTTTGTCCGTGGTGCTGAGCTGTCTTTCCAAGTGGTTTAGCTGAGACATGTAAATAGGAACTACTCGGGTTCACCTGAAAGCCATGTCAGACTTTTCTCAGATTATTGGATGTGACAAAGTTGGACAACAGCCTCTGGTTCAATCCGTCTTAAAAGGCTCTAAGAAGCTTAAACCACAGGGTAGTAAGAGGAGGAGACTGTGGAGCCTCTCTGGCTCTGCTGGTATTTTTCTGGGGGTCTCAATGAATCCAAACACTCCCGTAGTTTGTAAGGACTGAAATGTTTGTCTCTTGCTAAGGTTACCATTTTAGAATTGGAGGCTTTTGGGGAGCAGAGTGGCGAGTTGAACACCCAAAACTGAGCTCACCCCATGCTTGGGAGCAGGAGCCCCTCTCCAGGAGAACCCTCCCTGGGCGAGGGGCCTGGCCCCAGGGAGGCTCTCCCCGGGCGAGGGGCCTGGCCCCAGGGAGGGCTCTGGCCCCAGGGAGGGCTCTTCTTGGGCGTGGGGACTGGACCCGGGGAGGACTCTGGCCCCAGGGAGGGCTCTCCCCGGGTGGGCCTGGTGACCCAGCAGGCCGAGGGGCAGCGGGGGCCGGCTGGAGTTGCGGGGTTAAGGCCGGCTGTCCCGCTGACTTGATGTGTGGCCCGGGGCAAATCGCTTCAACTGCCTGCTTCTTCATCTGTAAAATGGGAGAGAATAATACCTCCCTCCCTCCCTCCCGGGGTGCCAGGCAGATTGGTTAATGCTCGTGCAGCGTTTTAAGGTGCAGGGTGATGTGTAACCACTCGCTGCCCTTCCTGGCTGCAGCAAAGCAGCATATTCCTGACCCAAAAGCAGCCTCTCTCAGGCTGGTGCTCCCAAGAGCAGCCCAACCTGGGTGGCTGTTGACCAATATTTAGGTGTACAAGCAATGACTGAGATGCTCGTGGTGTTTAAGAAACAGCTGAGCAGCACATTTCCTACGAATGGAAAAGAAAAGCCTCGGGAAAATTGGCCTCAAGCTAAAGGTTGATGTATATTTGTACCTGTGAGAGCTGAAAGCAGCCCTGGGAGCATTTTATACACCAGCTCTCTTTGGCTGGGACTTGGGAGGGTGCACTAAGCACTGAGAAGTGCTGTGGGGGGTGCTGGTGGGAATTAGCTGAAGAAAAAAGCTCTATGAGAGAGGTGGCTCTCAGGGTTGTGCAAGGGGAGGAGGACCCTGACTGAGTGGAAGAAGCTGTGTCCCCTGCAGGGGGGGTGTCAGCACCACCACACCAGATGCCCACTGCCTTTTGGACATGGTATTTCATCCAGGAAGAAATGAAAGTCCAGAGGTTGTTTTTTTCAGGCTCAAATCTTAAGCTATTTCTCAATAGAAATTGTTAACCAATGGAGGTGGCTGCACGTTGGACACACAGTTGTTTGGTTTAAAGGCTGCTGCTTTTGAAATGCCCCAAAAGGTAGAGCTGGGTCTTTGTGCTCCTTGTTGGAAAGAAGGATGTTTGCTTGAGTAGCCTTTTCCAAAATACACAGTTTCCTTTCTAAGCTCTATACTGCAAGTGATAGATTTTTAAGGAATTGTGCTTGATACACTATGAAATGTCAACAGGGGAAAAAAGTATACAGGGCTGACTCTGCTAAAGTGAGAGGAATCACACAGTTGGTGTTTTGCCTTGACCGTTTGATGCATAATCCCCTCTCCTGCACGTGCAGAGCAGGAGGGATCTGAACCCCCTTGTAGAAGGCCAAGTCACTAAGTAGATTTTATTTTGTGAGCACAACTACAAATTAATTTTGTCTACTTTAAGTGCATTTGGTAATCATTGTAACTAATTATTAATGTATTTCCAAACATCCTTATCTGAAAGGCCTATCGTAATAATAAATGCAATCTCTGAAACGTTTACAAATGCAAACTCAAGCCAGAAAACTGTATGGGACTAGCTATGTATGTATTTAAAACTTCTTTAGGATTAACCTCTAGACCAGAGAGGTACTTAATCAAATAAATACAGCAGGCAAAAGGAATATTAAGAGACTGAGAATACTGAAAAAACCCCCAACTTTAAAAATAGTTTTTCAGCCAGAATAATTTGTGGTGAAGTTTGTCCTTCTTACACCTTCCTATCTGTAAAATGGGAATATCAGGGTGCTCTGCTATACTTGTATGTTGAGAAATTAAATCATTTAAGATGCATGAGGTTTTTTTTCCATGCCACAGTACTGGTGCT